>ML814211.1:46991-63144 GCA_009831015.1 Picea engelmannii | reverse complement strand
TTTCCATGCATTTACTAAGAAAAGGGGATTTAAATCTAGGGATGAAGGTAGAAAGTAATTTCTATTCGGTCATATCTGCATGCAAAGTCTGAACTCTATTTGCTAGTCCGTAGGGTGATTTTCCCCAACAACACATTGTAGTAGACATCCTAGAGGCCTATGGGTTATTACTAAGTTGATATTGGTATGAGAACTTAAACGGGTACTTTAGTACAGACTGGGCACACCTTTGGCTACCACTGAAGGGATACAAAAATATGATCAGAATTGATAGGTAAAGGTATCTGAAACATACCGTCACCGACCTAGAAACCTTGAATGAACCCTCATCGACAGATTTCCCTATGCTGGGAAATTATTCGTGCGATTCCCACTTCGGGAACATTTCTCCTCTCTTATCTGATGTCCCTCTCACTCAAAACTCTGAAATGGTTTTTCAAGAGAAGTCGTCGATACCGATAGAAGACACCCTCTTATGTCAAGACCCTGTGCTAGAGATTACGAAACAAAAGATAGGGGAGCAAGAAAGTAATAAGAAAGAGGAAAAGGGCGATTGTCATTCAAAAATTTGGACCATATACTTTGATGGATCTAAATCACAGGGAGGATCAAGGGCAGGGTGCATCCTCATTGATCCAAAAGGTAAATGTCATTTTATGTCCTGTAGACTAGAATTCGAATGCACCAATATCACTGCCGAGTATGAAGCTCTAGTACAAGGATTAAATAAAGCCTTAGAATTAAATATCAAATTATTGAAAGTTTTCAGAGACTTAGAGATTATCGTTAGACAAGTAAGGAATAATATACATTGCAATTCCGCGCACCTAAAGAATTATCAGCAAGAAGTACATAGGTTAATAGAGCATTTTGAAGCTTTCAATATCACCACGATCCCCATAGAAAAGAATATCTTTGTTGATTCCCTGGCCACAGTGGATTCAAGGTTGTCACCTCTAGAAGATTATGAAGCCTCCCGATTCACCGTGGAACTATTCTACAAACCATCGGTGCCTAACAACATTTCTAATTGGAAAGTCTTTGAAGGAGATGAATAGATCATAAAATTCATGACTAACTAAGACAATTTCAAATATTTGGCCATCGACGATGAATTATTACAGGAGAAATCAACATAAATTGATCCTCGGACAAGCCAACCTATTATTGACAGATCAAAATCTCACACCATCCTGAAAGGGATAGATAATTTGGAAAATATTTTTGACCTGAAAGAATGATTTAGGGGGCCTAAAAATTCAAAGACCGGTAGCTCCCGTCCCTTGCATGAAACTATAAATCTCGGAACCCTGGAAAACCCAAAGAATGTGAATCTCGACAAGACTATATCTAAAGAGGAAAGAAATTCTTATCTCAAATTGTTCAGACAATATCAAGATTTCTTCACATGGTCCTACAGATATCTGAAAACTTATGACACTTGTATCATTCAACACACTATACCATTAAAACTTGAGGTGAAACCCTTCCAACATAAGCTCTGAAAGTATGACCCATCCCTGGAACCTCTCATGTATCAGGAATTAAAGAAAATTTTAGATGCCAATATCATCTTCCAGGTTAGGCATTCCGCGTGGGTAGCAAATTTGTTTCCCACGAGAAAAAATTCTAGAGAAATTCGCTTATGCGTATATTTTAGGAACCTCAACAGATCTTCAGAAAAGGACAATTACCCAGTCCTGCCAATGGAGCAACTCTTGTAGACCATGTCTGGCTCAGAGATCTTCTCTCTACTATATGGTTTCTTAGGTTACAACCAAGTCCTGGTTTCAAAGGAAGATCGTTTGAAAACTACCTTCCGAACCAAGTGGGGAACCTTTGCTTATAAACGCATGCCCTTTGGGTTAATCAATGCAGGGGAAACCTTCCAAAGGGAAATGGACGTAGCGTTTCAGGGACTAATAAACAAGTGTGTGGTAGTGTATTTGGACGATGTAACTGTGTATTCAAAGAATATAGAAGAGCACATCCAACACTTAATTCATATTTTCGAAAGGTGTAGGAGATACGGTATATCCTTAAATCCCAATAAAACTATTTTCAACGTCAAGGAAGGTAAGTTGCAAGGACACATTATATCTCAAGCAGGCATTCACATAGACCCAGAGAGGATTAAGGCCATAGCTCAACTCCCTTTTCCTCACAACAAGAAAGCTATGCAGTTTTTTTTCGGGCAAATCAATTTCGTGAGGAAATTCACTCCCGATTTTGCGAAAACTATCAAACCCTTACAAAAGATGATTCACAAAGATGTTGAGTTTAAGTGGGATGATGAACGAATGGATGTTTTTAGCAATATTAAAACTTCTATATCCCAGGCCCTTGTGTTATGAAGTCCCGATTTCAATAGGGATTTATTCCTCTATACTTTCACCTTCGACCAATCGTTAGCTGCAGTATTGACTCAGAAGGATGATGACAACAACGAGGCTCTGGTATCGTTAATGAGCACTAATATCCAAGGAGCCAAACTTAATTATCCTACTATTGATAAACATGCCTATGCGGTATATAAGGTAGTAAAGCACTTCAGGTATTACATCCTCAAGAACCACACCAAAGTGATTGTGCCTCACCTTGCGGTTCGATCCTTGTTTACTCAACAAGAGATGGGGGAAAGAAGAGGAAACTGGATGGCAATGGTCCAAGAATTTGATCTAGATATAAAACTTGCCAAACTAGTTAAAGGGAAAGGGTTGTGCAAACTCGCAGTTGAAGCCCAAGACCAAGTAAATGAAGATTCTAGATGGGAGAATGAAATTGAATTATGGTGGGTGAAGATTCATACATTTCCCTAGGGCCAGAGTCTTGGTATGAGAATTTAACTTATCTCCTACACCATGGGACTTGTCCTGAAAATCTCAACCCTAGGTAAAGGATAGCTCTCAGGTTAAAGTATGCACAATATCACCTCATAAATTTAGTACTCTTTCAGATTAATTATGATGGGGTACTCTTAAGATGTCTTGAACGTGAAGATGCAAAATTTGTTTTGAAGGAGCTCCATGATGGCCTTGTCGGTGGACATTTTGCAGGAAACACCACCGCTCATAAGATACTGAGAGATAGCTATTATTGGCCCACCTTGTTCAAAGATGCCCACACCTACACTAGGAACTGTAAAACTTGTCAAATAATCATCGAGAGGGAGAAGAGAGCAACAATCCCACTCCAACCAGTGACCGTCTCTAGGCCTTTTGAGTAATGGGGGTTGGATATCATAGGAGTAATTACACCTAGTTCTTCGAAACAACACAAGTATATACTTACTGCCACCAATTATTTCACGAAGTGGGAAGAGGCCATCCCTTTGACTCATGTAAACATGAAGGTGGTGATCCAATTCATAGAACAATAGTTGATCACAAGGTTTGGTGTCCCTTCTATTCTAGTTTTTGATAATGCAGCTTATTTTTCTTCCACTCTATTGACATAGTTTTCTCTAGACAAAGGAATCATAATTAGGTACTCTACAAATTATTATCCATAGGGAAACGGGGTAGCAAAATCAACCAATAAGAACGTAGTGAGAATATTAAAAAAGATAGTTGCAGACAACAAAAGGAATTGACATAATCTACTCCATAACGCTCTATGGGCCGATAGGGTCACACCCAAGGAAGCTATAGGAAATTCCTCATACTTTCTAGTTTACGGGCAAGAAGCCATTCTCCCAAATGGGCTTTATCTTCCATCTCTTCAACTAGCCCAAGATTCCAGTGGGGAACCCTCATCGATCATACAACAAAGAATTGATATTCTTCTCATGCTAGAAGAAGAGAGAGAGAAGGCTAAGTCAAAATTTCTAGCTCACCAATAGATAGTGAAAATATGGTTTGATAATCATAAGGATAAAGATAAATTTTTTGAAGTAGGAGACTTAGTCCTAAAATGGGACAAAGAAAATGAGCCAAAAGGAAAGCATTCTAATTTTCAGAATCTGTGGCTTGGACCTTTCCAAGTGGCTACGAAGATTGGGGAAGACACTTATTGGTTACAGAATATGAGGGGGGAACCTGAATCCCTCCCAGTAAATGGCCAAGCCCTCAAACAATATTTCCAATAATAAAATAAATATATATAAATAAATAAATAATATAAATGAAAATGTTTTGTGTTTTGTATGAATGTTTTCATGATTGCGAAATTCATTTTTTTTTGTTTTCTTTTTATTTTGGACTTTTTCTCTTTTGAAGGTTGTGTTTAGCGAGACAATTGTTGACTTTAAATCATGCGACATAGAGAACTCTGTTCCTAACTCATCGGTCATATAAAACACAAGAAGCATTGAGGAGCTTGCAGTTTCTTTGAGGAGTCCTCTATCTAACCTACACAAATGAACAACTTCGGAGAAATGTAAGAAATGTCTTCTTAGTGGTTTGGTAAGACCTTAAGGGAAAGAATGAAAGCTGTAAAGGATTACATGAAACCCGTAGACAAAGCTAGCAAAGGATCCACCTTAACCATCTCATTTTTCAAAATAAACAGACATCATCCTCTCCCACTCGCTCATGGCATCATGCCGGAATAAAATTGATATTATCAAAAGAGTGAATAGTAGGAGAGGGTATGCAGATATCTCCACCAGGGCTATAGACGCTCGCTGGCAGCTGAGCAAGGTCTGTGATGTTAGGGTGAGTCCGTTGGGGCTATGGATGCTCGCTGGAAGTGGAGCAACACCGAAGAAAGTGGATAAAGGTAACTAAAGGCTCCTTTCCAAGTGAATGTTTTACTAGGATTTTGTAAAAAGGGCACGAGTCAAGGTTACAGGAAACAAAGGAGGAATAAAGGTTAAAAACCCCATGGACAGGCTCAGAAGCATCAACCGAAGGATTTCAAATGTAAGGGTAAAAGAGGCTCTGATTTAAAACCAATAAGTTTCTCCACCATATTTCATATCAGCCAAGAATGAAGGAAGAACATAGATTCTACTTTTTCCTAGTGAATTGCCATTTGTTGAGCACTCAACACACCCTAAAAAAATCTATGTCAAATTTTACTTTTTGGGTACCACTTGATTTTGCATTGTCTAATCCGACCTCAGTATGAAGAATGTTGCCTTTGCTTATCATTATTTTTTCCATTTAAGTCTTTCAAAGTTTTCTCGAGCATGCGAAAACCATTAACTTAAAATACTAATATCTAAATTAGAGAATTGATAGTCAAAAGTTTCCCCGACGTGCTTAAGGAATTCAGCATCGGAAAGGACAAAGTGTGAAAGAAAACGCTAGAGAGAACCAAATTTATTGAGTCCCGATCTTCGCCGATGTCGACAGACGCGATATTTCTTTCACGACAAGCATCACTGAGAATATCATCGATGACCGATCCCTTCGACATCGGCGAACGAATAAAAGAGTAAGCGTTCACAAATAATGAAAAGATATCACCGATCGTCGACTTCCAAATTTTTTTTGGCATCAGGGGTTTTTGAGTATGATAACCCACAAAGGAACTACGTGATGGAACTATCTCTGAGAGTCGATCCCCGATAACTTCCGACATTGGTGCGTTTTTAGAAGGATAGCCCATGGAGAACGTGAAAAGTCAACCCCCGATCACCGACCCCGATACCTTTCGGCCTCGACAATCCCAGGTTTATTTTAAAGCACATCTTTTGTTGAAAGACATAACTCCAACTGAGATATATGGTCAAACCACCTATCCTCTATTGCCATCTGTCATTGCCCGAGTGGTCAGACATATGATCTAGTTATCCCTAGAGTTGTTACTAGCTCCTAAGACCCACATCACACCCCGAAACAGTTTTACCATGTCAGCATCGAACGACGAAATTCTTTGGCTTTAGAAGATTTCTCAAGAGGATACCGATGTAAAAATGCATAAGGATATCACCGATTCTCGATCTTCCCACTAAGAAAACAACGTGATAGGACATTTTATCTCTAAGATACGCTAGATATGACGCATTTAAAGGGTTAATTAATTCCAGAATATCAAATTAGTTTCTAATTCGTGCGCGAATAAAAAGGACCGTTTGAACATGACGATACAATGCATCTCCCTCTACGCCTCCTCTGCCAACCCACATAGAATTTATTTGCAGATATTAGGTGGTAGATTGTTTTGAATTTCACCCATTACTCATATTAATTGGTTGATACGACTGGTAGGTTCTCTACTGTTATATTCTTTTGAGTCATTGTAAACAAGGTTATTTTGTGCATGAAGGAGTTCAGAACATCCAGAGGAGCGAGACGAGTAGTCTGGGGATAGCTTCCAAGGTATAGTGAGTATTAAACAATAGTTTAGCAAGTGTTACAGGTACATACTGGTCTATGGATTTTTTATGATTCATTTCATACATTTTTATCCAATGTTACCCTGTACACTTGCCTAAAGGATCGTTTTCAATTGCAGGAACAATTCCTTTGAAGAAACCCACCACTAGGAAATCTCCAAGAGAACCAAAGCTACAAGAACCAAAGGTGGGATAAGGTTCATGCCCAACGGTTGTAAGACAATTGGAATTTTCTCCAAATCTGGTGGTCGTCATCAAAACATCCACCAAGAAGGCTTTCGTTCAACCCCCGACCTTTGGAGACACCGAGGCGAACATTGGGACCAAGACAGTATTCCCGTGCTGGGAAGAAATTTTCAAGAAAATCATGTGGGAGGAATTCCCCGAATATATCGCGCACAACTATCCTGATATGAGAAGACTCAATGATGAAGTCCTCCTGAATGTCCGAAAAGTGTATCTGCACATGGTGGCGAGCATGACTCTAGTATTCCCCTGTATCGAAATTCTGAAATGGATTATCGATCACACTGACACACAAATATGTTTGATTAATGACAACAACGATGAGTGTGTTGGGGTTTTCCTCCCAGTGGAAGTTCAAAATTACTACAAGCTCAGAGAGCCGGGAGAATGGATAAACATTGATTTTGTTGTAATATTCTATGAGAAAAACAACACCAGCAAGGCGATGGTATCATGGTGGAGAGAGGATAAAAATTTCACCAATCGGACCTCCAGCTGGTACCCGACTGCTAACCTGAGGGAGCCATACATCTATCTAATGACCCTCCTCTACCGATTGCATGGGGAGAAAGACTGCTCCAGGTTTTCAGAGGCTTGGATGCCTCTAGCTTATATGGTAGACATTTTCAGAATAGGTTTTAAATAGGGTGCCATCATCTCCAAATAGTTGAGCACTTGCATACGATAGGCTCAAATACCGAAAGAGGGAGAAACCCCAACCTTCTATATGGATTCTTATCTATTGGATGTCATTTGTGCTAGAAATGTCTTTGCCAGAATGAACTTGAACTGGCACACATCAAAGCTCCCAGTCCATGTGTATTTAGACATCTTGTGGGAGAGCAGGTACAAGAAATCCTACTCTCTCATCTGCGATCAGTTTATCACACATATTTATTTTTTGTTGTTCAAGAAAGAGTGTCCAAGGCTGTCGGATGCAGCCAAAAGGATTGTATCAAAAGTTGGCCATTGGTATCTAGATGAGTGCGATACCTACATATGGGTTTTCAGCCCCATCATAGCACCCCAT
This sequence comes from Picea engelmannii, assembly GCA_009831015.1. Classification (NCBI taxonomy): domain Eukaryota; kingdom Viridiplantae; phylum Streptophyta; class Pinopsida; order Pinales; family Pinaceae; genus Picea; species Picea engelmannii. The sequence continues at coordinate 55,585 of ML814211.1, read as the reverse complement.
ATGTTACCTGTATATGTCCCCGATCGACTAGTAGTAGGGGAAATCTGTTCTCAGACCATCCTATAAGGTTATAATGCTACTTTGGTAAAGGATAAGAAGTGGGCCCTCATACCCTATGGGTTTCATATTGGTTTCTACATGGTAAAGGACACTGCATAGGCTGAGAAAGAAGGGTTAAGACAATTGGAGTTCCAATTCTAGACTGGCCGTTTTCGCAAGCATGACCCCAAGGGTTTGGTCTTGAAGCACGCATCATAGATATCATCCTGTTGGCCATATGCCCATGACAGGTTTGAGGATGAGATCTTCACCGAAAATGCTCAAAGCTGGGGTGAGGTGGTGGAAAGGATGGCTGACCCTAAAGAAACCAGGTTTAAGGCCATGAGTTGGGATGAGTAAGCAACAGTCTTGGATCAATCGGCTCAAGAAATCCTTGGGGCACAATGAGAAAGTTAAAGAACCCGATCTTGAACAAGTATACACCACCGAAAATTTTGGAAACACACTCACATGGGGTGATCAACAGATTCTTGAACCTGTGGATGAGGTAGCCAATATTTATGTGATCTCCTACGATAGAAATAGGAAGGCCATCATCCAAAGAACTACAAAGAAAAGGAGGATCACGTTGGATCACTCCATCCTCATCACTACAGAGGAAAAATTGATAAACATAGAAAATGCCAGAACATCTGAGCTCCTCGGTGTGGGGACGATGCTCCCGGATGCCACCCTGGACAAATCCAAATGAGATGAAAAGGAGATTTCCACCACCCTGAAGGAACTATAACATTTGCGCCACCTGTTTCAATACTATGAGGGCACCACTTAGACCACAATATACATGAGAAGCGAGTTCGAAGAATCTTATAGCCAATTCAAAAAAGAGAGGCACATTTTTACTGAAAATATAGTTGAGCTCTGGGAAGACACTTTGATGGCACTCACAATGTGCAAGGATATGGAGTGGTGGCATGAAAGGGTGCAACAAGCCATGGAGAGACTCGAATACATTGATGCAGTTCAACAGGGTCGGGATAAAGAAGAACATGACATCCAGGTGCTGGGCAAAAGAAGTCTTGATCACATGAAGCGATCATCGGGGTATTGGGGTAATATATCTTAGGAACCACACCAAGAAATTCAAGATCAATGGGCCAAATGCGAGAAGCATTGGGGGAAAATTAACAAAGCAATGAAGGATATCAGGCCCCCCGAGTTCGACAACCCCAACAACTTCGTCATCTTGTGAGACATAGTCAAATTGCATACTAAGAAAGATTTATTATGGGTTGAAGAGCTAGTGAAGGTGATTGACACAACGTTAGGACAAGTGCAAAGATTTATGGAACATCTGATTAGTGCTCGGACTGTGCTACAACAGTTACACACCAGTCTAGTGAAGTACCGAGTTCATGCGGTGATGTCAGAGGAATTTACATGGCTCTAATGGAACAACATAGATTTCCATGGGCCCAAACCTGCGAGGAGTTGTTTATTAGTTGGTCAGAGTATGAGAAAAGTGACCCTTTTGAAGGGATATCTTGAGACAAAAGTTGGAAAACTGCTAGGAGAGAACGACACATGGTGAATTTTGTTTTGTTTGAACTACACTTAGCTGTTATTTTTAGTTAATTTTACATTATAAATAAGAGCATCGACCAATTAGTTAAGGGTCGATGGTTGTTCCAAGAAACTCTTCTATTTTGGTTTTGTCAAGAATTATTTCTGAGCTACCGTTAATATAGAAGTCCTTCCGAACCAGAGACAAAATTATTTTCATCAAATGCATGTGATTGGATGTAGAGAAGAACTATTGCTTATCTCGTTTAATGAATGATGTTGTAATGAGTAAGAGCTATTTAATCTATTGTCAAGTTATTTGGTGCAATATTTTGTTGTTCTTTACTTTAATGATGAAGATGAATCGTGGTGTTATTATGTGATGGATGATTAAGTAGGTGAATTATTTTTCTTTCCATTGTCATATCACATATGTGTTTTATTTCTGGTAATTAGTTTCTCAGACAATAATTAGATGCTCACGCGGTTAATGTATTAGTACTAGGCCTGTGGTATAAAATTGTCGTCTAAATGCTTGAGCAGCGGGTTATCCCAAGTTCATCCTCTTCCCCAGTAGTTAGAACTTAGTCCTGTTTTGTTGCCAAGTTGGTTTATATCAACTTACATCTCATATCAGTCCCACCCAAGAGAAAATACAAAAAGAGATAGTCCGAACTAAAGGAAGAGCCTTCACAAGAAAACATAAATCCCATCGATAAATTGGTCATATTGAAAGATCTGGAGAACCATTGCACTATTAAACGCTGCAGAGTCTAATTGGGCCTCGGTGGTGGGTTTGGTTCCTATTGTTGAATCAAGGGATTTAGGACCCATCAACAAAAATCTAATCCAACTCTTTGGGCACCTTAAGTGAAGCATTGGATCTAATTTTTGGATATTCTAGTGCACCCTATCCTAGCGCACCCTCTAGTACCCTCAACCAACAAAAAAATCAAGTTTTAGTTTTGGTCAAAGTCAAAGTCAAAGGTTGAATTTTGGTCAAAATTGATTTTGTGGTTAAATTTGAAATTTTAGGGTTTCTAGCTTGTTCTAATCATTGGACCTTTTTTATTCAGTTTCTAACCTCTTCTTGTCAAGATGGTGTCTAGTTTCATATTAGAAGACAAGCTAAATGATGCTGCAAATTTCAAAGGTATGAACTTGTATATGCTTTTCATGTTATATCATCCAGCAAAATCATGAGTTTGTTTTGCAGGGAATGTATAAGAGACCTTATCCAAGAAATGATCTTGGATTCAGTACATTCAAAGGAACAGTTAGTGAAGACTCCAAGTTTGATTATTTAAAATTGACATGTTTCTGGTTGTTATGGCATTATTATGATCTTATGTTGAATCTTGATCTATTTAAGTTATGATCATTATACTAACCCATTAATACTAGAGATACACTTGTTGATCTCCTCTCTAGGAGATATTCTTGTTCTTATGTAAATTCTTATTGTTTATGATATGAAGTTGACCTCCTTTAAGAGGTGTTCTTGGTTACTGAACTAGAGTCCACACAGGATATCATTCATAGAGGATACCATGGATATTTTGTTGTTCTTATTTCTTGTTCTAGACAGGTCATAAGAGATAAATCTGAGAGGGAGTTAGACTCAGAGGGAGTCAATGATCAATAAGAACCCAACATAGTTTCGCGACACTTTGCAGGATGCAAAGAGGCATGCAACAGAGAGAAGCACGGTCCTAGGATTCTCTTAGATAGAGGGAGTTGATTTCAGAGTTTGATATGAAGGATATTTACTGGATATATTGGGATTGGAAGCATGGTTGGCACCATATGATATCTTCAGTGAGGATATTGAAGAGGTTTATAATGATAGAAAAGAAGTCCATGGCCACAACTATGACGACACATATGAGGAAGTTGTGTGATGGGATAGGAATTTCCTTTGCAGAGAGCACCTTGTGCTAGTATATGGTTGAGCCATAACCATATTATTGGGTTACAACACAACATTTAAGTACCTATGTTGTGGTAAAAATAAATATTATTGATATTCGATGATGAAGTATGGCTTCCAATATATACAATTTTTGGATTGGAAGTGTAGAAGACAGATCTAGCACCCGGGGTGCTACTTCAGCTTGGGATCGAGCAGGATTTCCAGACAAGAAGGGAAGAATATATATGTAGCACTCATTCATATATCATAGCCAGTGATGAAAGATATGAACCAGGTTGTATTTTTGAAGGATCTTGCAATACTTCATCAGAGACATGGTGTAGGAAGGAGTAGTAAGGCTCCATCACTTCTCCATAGAGGAGTAGATAGATAACATTTTCACTAAGCCTCTATCTGGGACAAGCTTGGAAGGAATGAAAATGTTTCCCTGGGGGAGTATTGATGATTGAAACATCATGCTAAAATTCCAATATTGATTAGACAGACTTGATCATGTGAGAATAGGCCCAGATGTTATCTTCGACGGAATGAATATTTGAGTTGCTACTAGATATCCTATGTGTGAATTGCATAGGGCCTTGAACTATCATGAGTAGGTGATTAGTTGATTCATGACTAGGTGAGTAGCCCTGATCAACATCGAGATGACTCTATCTCCACAGGAACTGGGCTGCAGACCAGGGGAGATAGGGAACATCTACATCCAGAGTAGACGTGCCCCGACATAGTCTTTGATGGACCGAAGACTTGAGGTGCAATTCCATGTGTTTGAAAGCATTGAGATGATTGCATTCACAAAGTTATCCTATGAGAGTATCACTATGAGGTGTTTGTGGCTCTGATGTGGTCATAATTATTGTCATGGGATAAGAATGACCCGAGGTGCTAGATACACATGTTCGATAGCATCAAGCTAAATACATTCATGGAGTGATCCTATGAGAGGATCAACTATGAGGTGAATGTGGTTCCGATGAGGTCATGATTCTTGTCATGGGACAAGAATGACCCGAGGTGCTAGACACATGGTGGTGGGGATGGATCATCAATATAGCTAAATGAGGCTCATGGATATTGTGATATTATCTTTGGTAGAATAATACCAAGAACAAGTATGATGATATATATATTTGATTATTGCTACCAGATGATGTTTATAGTAATGATGATACTTATGATGATACTCACGACATGGGTGAGCACGTCATGTGGGTGTATCCCATGACGATGATGGTGACACATGCTACGAGGTGTAGCTCTAGTGTTCTCTAGCGGGTTGTGGTCCCTAGACAAGATTGACAGGTCCACATGGGTGTAGCCATGTGTGATGTGATAATGATACATGTAGAATGGTCTACAAGAATATGTGAGTCTTTCCCATACCATGTGAATATGGATGGATGCATTTGAGACCATTAATACCTCCCTAGCTAAGGATTGTTGATATTATGGTAGTTGCAGGAGGTATTAACCTCCATATGTAACTTTTAACTAAAATAGAATATTCGGGAAGCAAGAGAAACCCTAAACATATGTGTGAAAACCATATAAGATATGTTAGCTAAAAATATATATATAATATTAATATATTATCCTCTAGGAAGACAAGTCAACCTAGACAGGTGAAAAACCCATTATAAATAGAGGATGTCTTGGCTCATTTGTTCAGTCACTCACACACTCTCAGTCACCCATAAATAGTGCGCAATTTTGGAGGAGGAGCAACAACAGTTGCAGTTGTACAATTTTCTCTTTTTCAATCTTTCTAGTACTTTCTCTTGTGCACTACCCTTGGAGAAGGTGAAATCTCCTGGTTATCTGTTGGTTATATTATGGATTCCTGGAATCATTCTTTCTGTCAAAGGTTAAGGTGCCTGGGGTTGTCTTTATGCCTATGGTTGGGTGACAATGATGTAGCATTGTCCATGGTTAAATGAGCACATCAACATTATTCTAACATAAGAAATTTTAGGAAGCCACAACTTTTGATACAGAGCTCAATTATGAACATGGTTATAGTCATTGGAAATATCTTGATGGGAACAATATGAGGGTATCCTTTAGAAAAGGCTTTGAGATGATTAAGAAAAGGTGAAAATTCAATACCCCATCCCTTAAAAAGGCACTTAGGGGGTTGGGTGTGCTACATAATTGAGAGAATACCAACCTTCCTTGGTGTCACACTCTCAACACTTCATTGTATTAATTTCACCATTCACAATATAATATATATGATATTTTAGGTATTCCACAACTACCAAAACCATTATCCCTTAATCCATGATTAATTTAGAAAACCATTAAAAATAAAACATTGAATTGTACACACCCTCCACACACATGTAAATAATATAACACCTACAGAACATTCTCCCACTTGTTTTTTTCTTTGCATACAGGGGGTCACATGAATACATAGTCAACAATCCAAGGAAGTAATTCCCATTGTTTCTCTACACTAGGAGAACTTCTTGGTTGATCCAAAATGGATCCAGGAAGGCCTAAAAATAAAAGTTCTCAAAATTGGACGAAACCAATGCCATTACGTCCATCTCGTCACGCTAATTCTGACCATATAATTTTTTTAGCAAATGGATTCTGTATTTGAAAGATATCGTGTTCTGACCAATTTTCCAAACAGGCAAAAAAATCAACTGGTCAAAGTCAACAGGCCATACTGCTGACGTCAGCAGTATGACATGTGATGTCAGCATGATGTCATGATGATGTCATCATGATGACGTGGAATCCCCAAGAGGTGACATGTGTCACTCAAATTTGGCATTTTCGGGTTGAGTTGGCACCTATACGGATTTGACATGTGGCACTGTATGGATGACACGTGGTAGTTTGTACATGACGTGGCCCAATGGCAGGTTGACATGTGACAGTATGAATGATAGATAGGTTGTGCAGATGTTGATGTGGCAGGGTGACTGTGCAATAAAAATGACATGTGGCAGTCCGTACATGACGTGGCCCAACAGTAGGCTGACACATGGAAGTACGAATGACAACTAGGTTGTACAGATGTTAACATGGCAGGCTGACTATGTAGTACAGATGATGACATGGCACAACACATGGTTGTACAAAAGGTGATGTGGAAGGTGACTTGGTTGTACAAAAGTGATATGGCAGGTGACTCGATTGTTGACTGTGCAGGTGACTATGTGGTATAGTCCAATAACATGGTGACACGTGGTCCAATCAGAGGGTGCCACATGGCACCCCAGATTTTTCCAATGTTAGCTAGTTTAAAATTTTTTTATGGCTTCCGGGGGTTTCAAACCCTCTACCTCCAAGGACGCAACGACTTCGTGAAAGGGGGAAGATCGACTGATCTATTGTAGGACTTGTTACAACATGTGACCATATTTGCTTTTGAATTAGAAGTTTGGCAGGGTTTGGGCTAAGCCTTGGTCAGCAGGGGCTAGTGCAGGGCCATATGGCACCCCACACAACCAGGGGGCCTAAATACCAGTAGCCAATACTGGGAGCTATGCGTGGGAGGTAAGGGCTTGGTTGCATGGGGTATAGCCACATGAACAAGACCCAGAATCAAGGGGGCCAACACACGCTAGCCCAACCCTCAACCACATGGAAGAGCGCATGCAACCAGGGGCCCAGAAAAAAGGGGATGCACCCTGTATTTGTCTAATTTTTGGGTTTTTGACAATATATTATGGATTTTTTTGGTGTTTTTAATGGATTTTTACCCATTATTGGGAGATCTGGAGCCAGATTTGAGGCTAGATCTTGGGAGGAAGTTGGGAGGATGATGCCCACTTCAAATATATATAAACCAGCAGGTCTTAGCAGCATGCAAGAGGTTCAGAATAGGAGAAATGCTGAGGAATTTGAAATCCAAAGCCATTTTTATGCAGGGAAGCCGTTGAGAAGGGGAACTTTACGGGCCAATTCCGGGAGCTACGCTCAACTGTTTTCAGTGCCGTTAGTTGTGTTAGATTCTTGAGTTTGAGTAGAACACAACCAGACTAGTTTGTAATCCATTTGACACTTTTGTGATGTACTTTCGAAGCATTGAAGATAAATAAGAAAGCCTCACCCACTAAGACAAAGACCTGGAGATGTAGGAAATCTTTCTGAACTCTATTAACAACTTTGTTGTTATGGTTTGATAATCTTTGTGCTTACATTATGATATGGATTTCTTATTATGGTTGCTATGATATCTCATTAATTTATTCTTCTTTCATCAATTCCGAATTGGTTAATGAACTCATGCTTTAAAACTTAACCAAGTCTTTAAAATATCATTTCAAATCAAGTGGTATCAGAGAAGGTTGACAGTTGGTTTTTTGAGTTTGCATAATCAACAGGGAAAATTTGAATTGTGGTGAAGGCAAGCTTGTAGAAGGGTATCCTGAGATTTGATCGAGAAAGAGGAATTCTCAAAGTGAGGATATGGCATTGGAAGAAGGCATGTCTCAGAATGAGATCAAGTTGCAAAATAATTTATTTTCCATGTTTGAGATGGTGAAGGTATTATATGAGGATTACTTGGAACAAAAGAGGCCTTTCCAAGGGGAATCTTCTAAAACAAGACAAAAGTGAAGAAGAAGAGGATCCTCCTAAACCTCCTCCTTCACCTCCTTCTTCTCCATCAACTTCTTCTTCTTCAAGTACAAGTTCCAAATCCACCGCAAGAAAACATTCCCATAAACATAAACATGATATGTCTTTAATTAAGCTTGATGTGAAGTTTGAATTTCACATTTATGATGGTGAAGTCAATGCTGAGAGGCTTGATAACTGGGTCAAAAAGATGGAATTTTATTGTAGTGTGCAACAAATCAAGGATGAGGCAACTCAAATCAAGTTTTCATTGCTTCGTCTTACAGGAACAACACTCATTTGGTGGTAGAGTAAGTTGAAAAATGGCACGCAACAAGTGGGTAATGTATTTCCATCATGGCAAGATTTTTTTTTTGCACTGAGAAAACAATTTTATCCTTTGGGTTATAAAGAGAAGGATTTAATTGAATGGAAAGGTCTTAAACTAAGAAAGGGACAAACAATGCAAGAATACACAGATGAATTTTGTAAGATGGAATTAATGTTAAATATTACATTA
>ML814211.1:9544-46941 GCA_009831015.1 Picea engelmannii | reverse complement strand
TATATTATCCTCTAGGAAGACAAGTCGACCTAGACAGGTGAAAAACCCATTATAAATAGAGTATGTCTTGGCTCATTTGTTCACTCACTCACACACTCTCAGTCACCCATAAATAGTGCGCAATTTTGGAGGAGGAGCAACAACAATTGCAGTTGTACAATTTTCTCTTTTTTAGTCTTTCTAGTACTTTCTCTTGTGCACTAACCTTGGAGAAGGTGCAATCTCTTGGTTATCTATTGGTTATGGTATGGCTTCCTGGAATCATTCTTTCTGTCAAAGGTTAAGGTGCCTGGGGGTGTCTTTATGCCTATGGTTGGGTGGCAATGATGTAGCATTGTCCATGGTTAAACGAGCAAATCAACATTATTCTAACATAAGAAAATTTAGGAAGCCACAACTTTTGATATAGAGATCAATTATGAACATGGTTATATTCATTAGAAATATCTTGATGGGAACAATATGAGGGTATTCTTTAGAAAAGGCTTTGAGATGATTAAGAAAAGGTGAAAATTCAATACCCCATCCCTTAAAAAGGCACTTAGGGGGTTGGGTGTGTTACATAATTGAGAGAATACCAACCTTCCTTGGTGTCACACCTATCAACACTTCATTGTATTAATTTCACCATTCACAATACAATATATATAATATTTTAGGTATTCCACAACTACCAAAACCCTTATCCCTTAATCCATGATTAATTTAGAAAACCATTAAAAATAAAACATTGAATTGTACACACCCTCCACACACATGTAAACAATATAACACCTACAGAACATTCTCCCACTTGTTTTTTTCTTTGCATACAAGGGGTCACATGAATACATAGTCAACAATCCAAGGAAGTAATTCCCGTTGTTTCTCTACACTAGGAGAACTTCTTGGTTGATCCAAAATGGATCCAGGAAGGCCTAAAAATAAAAGTTCTCAAAATTGGACGAAACCAACGCCATTACGTCCATCTTGTCACGCTAATTCTGACCATATAATGTTTTTAGAAAATGGATTCTATATGTGAAAGATATCATGTTCTGACCGATTTTCCAAACAGGCAAAAAAATCAACTGGTCAAAGTCAACAGGCCATACTGCTGACGTCAGCAGTATGACACGTGATGTCAGCATGATGTCATGATGATGTCATCATGCTGACATGGAATCCCCAGGAGGTGACATGTGTCACTCAAATTTGGCATTTTCGGGTTGAGTTGGCACCTATATGGATTTGACATGTGGCACTGTATGGATGACACATGGTAGTTTGTACATGACGTGGCCCAATGGCAGGTTGACATGTGGTAGTATGAATGATAGATAGGTTGTGCAAATGTTGATGTGGCAGGGTGACTGTGCAGTATAGATGACATGTGGCAGTCCGTACATGATGTGGCCCAATAGTAGGCTGACACATGGAAGTATGAATGACAACTAGGTTGTACAGATGCTAACATGGCAAGCTGACTATGCAGTATGGATGATGACATGGCACAACACATGGTTGTACGAAAGGTGATGTGGAAGGTGACTTGGTTGTACAAAAGTGATATGGCAGGTGACTCGATTGCTGACTATGCAGGTGACTATGTGGTATAGTCCAATAACATGGGGACACGTGGTCCAATCAGAGGGTGCCACGTGGCACCCCAGATTTTTCCAATGTCAACTAGTTTAAAATTTTTTTATGGCTTCCGGGGGTTTCGAACCCTCTACCTCCAAGGATGCAACGAATTCGTGAAAGGGGGAAGATCGACCGATCTATTGTTGGACTTGTTACAATACATGACCATATTTTCTTTTGAATTAGAAGTTTGGCAGGGTTTGGGCTAAGCCCCAGTCAGTGGGGGCTAGTGCAAGGCCATATGGCACCCCACGCAACCAGGGGGGCTAAATACCAGGAGCCAAGACTGGGAGCTATGTGTGGGAGGTAAGGGATTGGCCGCATGGGGTATAGCCACATGAACAAGACCCAGAATCAAGGGGGCCAACGCGCGCTAGCCCAACCCTCAGCCGCATGGAAGATCGCATGCAACCAGGGGCCCAGAAAAAAGGGGATGCACCCTGTATTTGTCTAATTTTTGGGTTTTTGACAATATATTATGGATTTTTTTGGTGTTTTAATGGATTTTTACCCATTATTGGGAGATCTGGAGCCAGATTTGAGGCTAGATCTTGGGAGGAAGTTGGGAGGATGATGCCCACTTCAAATATATATAAACCAGTAGGTCTTAGTAGCATGAGAGAGGTTCAGAATAGGAGAAATGTTGAGAAATTTGAAATCCAAAGCCATTTTTATGTAGGGAAGCCATTGAGAAGGGGAAGTTTACAAGCCAATTCTGGGAGCTACGCTCAATCGTTTTCAGTGCCGTTAGTTGTGTTAGATTCTTGAGTTCGAGTAGAACACAACCAAACTAGTTTGTAATCCATTTGACACTTTTCTGATGTACTTTTGAAGCATTGAAGATAAATAATAAAGCCTCACCCACTAAGACAAAGGCCTGGAGACGTAGGAAATCTTTCTGAACTCTATTAACAACTTTGTTGTTATGGTTTGATAATCTTTGTGCTTACATTAAGATATGAATTTCTTATTATGGTTGCTATGATATCTCATTAATTTTTTCTTATTTCATCAATTCTGAATTGGTTAATGAACTCATGCTTTAAAACTTAACCAAGTCTTTAAAATATCATTTCAAATCAAGTGGTATCAGAGAAGGTTGACGGTTGGTTTTTGAGTTTGCATAATTAACAGGAAAAATTTGAATCATGGTGAAGGCAAGCTTGTAGAAGGGTATCCTAAGATTTGATCGAGAAAGTGGAATTCTCAAAGTGAGGATATGGCATTGGAAGAAGGCATGTCTCAGAATGAGATCAAGTTGAAAAATAATTTATTTTCCATGTTTGAGATGGTGAAGGTATTATATGAGGATTACTTGGAACGGAAGAGGACTTTCCAAGGGGAATCTTCTAAAACAAGACAAAAGTGAAGAAGGAGAGGATCCTCCTAAACGTCCTCCTTCACCTCCTTCTTCTCCATCAACTTCTTCTTCTTCAAGTACAAGTTCCAAATCCACCGCAAGAAAACATTCCCATAAACATAAACATGATATGTCTTTAATTAAGCTTGATGTGAAGTTTGAATTTCCCATTTATGATGGTGAAGTCAATGCTGAGCGGCTTGATAACTGGGTCAAAAAGATGGAAGTTTATTGTAGTGTGCAACAAATCAAGGATGAGGCAACTCAAATCAAGTTGTCATTGCTTCGTCTTACAGGAACAACACTCATTTGGTGGTAGAGTAAGTTGAAAAATGGCACGCAACAAGTGGGTAATGTATTTCCATCCTGGCAAGATTTTGTTTTTTCACTGAGAAAACAATTTTATCCTTTGGGTTATAAAGAGAAGGATTTAATTGAATGGAAAGGTCTTAAACTAAGAAAGGGACAAACAATGCAAGAATACACAGATGAATTTTGTAAGATGGAATTAATGTTAAATATTACATTACATACCCAAGAAACTCTTATGAAGTATATAAGAGGTTTACCTGCATATATTCGTAACATTGTATTTATGTTTGGACCTACTAATCTTGATGAGGTTTATGATCAAGCAACATACATTGAATCAGGGAAAATAGGAGTTGGTGTATCAGGGGAATCATCTTCAAGGAAATAGGACAAAATAAAGGGGAATGGAAAGAAAGCAAATTCACCAACAAGAAGGGAAGAGAAGCTCTCTTGCAAACATTGCAAGAAAAAAAGGGCATGATGATGACCATTGTTGGAAATTGCATCCAGAGAAGAGACCAAAGTGGTTCAAAGAAAGGAAAGGGAGGAAAATAGTTGCAACAACAATACGACCAACAAACTTGGGATATGATCCAGGTGATGAGACTAAGATCACATCAGTTGGTTTGATAGGTAAAATTGGTGATGGATATGATTCTAGATGCAAGTTGTTTCATGTAAGGGTGATAATGAAACATACTAAGATCGATACATTGATAGATAATGGATCTGAATCTAAATTTATTTCAGAGGAAGTGGTTAAACAATTGGGATTAAAAACTAAGATGCATCATAAACCTTACTCACTTAAATGGATAAGAAACAATCATAAATTGCACATAAAAAAACAATGCACTTTAAAGTTTGCAATTTCATCAAAGTTTGTGGATGAGGTAACGTGTGATGTGGTGCCACTCAATGAATGTGGAATGGTATTAGGAATCCCTTATTTGTATGATTGCAAAACAATCTTCTACAAGGAACATAATCAATATCACTTAACTAAAGAAGGCAATGAATATGTTGTACATGTTTATCAATTAAAAGAAAATAGATCTCTTCAAACAATGGAACAATTAAGGAAGGAAACTTATGCAAGAAACACACCTATAATTGTGCCAAATCAAGCAATTGATCTTAAGCATGAACATGAGATGGTTGTAGAATGGAATTTCAATCATACTTTGCTTCAAGACAAGCTAAGTTTGTGCAAGTACTACAAACATATTAGCTCATTTACAATCATATTTCTGATGTTATCGCTACTAATGTTTTCAACATGGATGGTAGTGACTTCAGTAAGATGTGAAAGAGTACAAGTGGCTAACAATATGTTGTTGGTTGTCATGGTTGTTTTGCAATTTATCTTGATGAGACAGGTGCACAGGAAAAAGTTTAAATACAAAGAAAAAGTGGGGTGGCCTATCCCGCACTTGATGATTGGTTAATACTCTTTTGGGGGACCAAAAGGTCTTAGTGGGGAGGCATGATCCAAAATGGATCCAAGAAGGCCTAAAAATCAAATTTCTTGGAATTAGATGAAACCAATGCCATTTTATTTGTCTCATCGCACTGATTCTGGCCATATAATTGTTTTTGTAAATGGACATCGTATGCGAAAGATATCACATTCTGACCGATTTCCCAAATAGACAAAAAAGTCAACTGGTCATACTAATGATGTCAGCAGTACGGTAAGTGATGTCAGAATGATGTCATCATATTGATGTGGCATCACCAGGAGGTGACACGCATCACTCAAATTTGGCATTTTTAGGCTGAGATGGCACTTGTACAAATTTGACACGTGGCATTGTACGGATGACACGTGGCAGTCTGTACATGACGTGGCTCAATGGCGGGATGACATGTGGTAGTATAGATGAAATTTGGGCTATATCGATGCTGATGTGGAAGGGTGACTATGTAGTATAGATGAAACGTGGTAGTTCGTACATGATGTGGCCTAATGGCAAGCTGACACGTGGCAAAACAAATGACAGCTGGGTTGTACAGATGCTGATGTGGTATGGTGACTGTGTATTATGGATGATGACATGGAATGACATGCGAATGTACGACAAGTGAAGTGTCATGTGAATGGGAAGGTGAATTTGTTGTACGGAAGTGATGTGATAGGTGATTGGATTGCTAATTGTGTTGGTGACTATGTGGTACGGTCCAATCACATGGTGACACATGGCCCAATCAGAGGATGCCACGTGGCACCCTGAATTTTTCCAATGTCAGCTAGTTCAAAAATTTGTTATGGCTTATTGGGGTTTCGAACCCTTGACCTCCATGGGCACAACGACTTCCTGAAAGGGGGTGGACTGACCATTGTATTGTAGGACTTGTTACAACACGCGACCATATTTTCTTTGGAATTGGAAGTTTGGCAGGGTTTACGCTCTGCCCCGGTCGGTTGGGGAAAGTGCAGGGACATATGGCACCCCACTCGTCCAGGGGGCCTAAAGACCAAGATCCAAGACTGGGATTTGTGCGTGAGAGGTAAGGGCTTGGCTACATGGGCCATATCCACATGACCAGGACCCAAAATCAAGGAGGCCAACGCATGCCAGCCCAGCCCTCGACCACATGGTAGAGCGCATGTGACCAGGGGCTCGGAGAAAAGGGGATGAACCTTGTATTTGTCCAATTTTTGGGTTTTTGACATTATATTATGGATTTTTTTGTTGTTTTTAATGGAGTTTTGCCCATGATTGGGAGATCTAGAGCCTGATTTGAGGCCCGATCTTGGGAGGAAGTTGGGAGGTTGATGCCCACTTCAAATATATATAAACCAGGGGTTCTTAGTATCATGAGAGAGGTTCATAACAGGAGAAATGATAAGGAATTTGAAATCCAAAGCCATTTTTATGCAGGGAAGCCATTAGGAAGGGGAACTTTGCGGGCCAATTTCGGGAGCTACGCTCAACCGTTTTCAGTGCCGTCAGTTGTGTTGGATTCTTGAGGTCAAGAAGAACACATATAGACCAAGTTTTAATCCATTTGACACTTTTATGATGTAATTTTGAAGCATTTAAGAGAAATAATAAAGCCTCACCCATTGAGACAAAGGCTTGGAGACGTAGGCAATCTTGCCAAACTCTATTAACAACTTTGTTGTTATGGTTTGATGATATTTGCGATTACATTCTAATCTACATTATTATGATGGATTCTATGATATCTCATTAATTTATTATTGTTTCATCAATTCCTAATTGGTTAATGAACTCATGCTTTAAAACTTAACCAAGTCTTTAAAAGATCATTTCAGATCATTGGTGCTCATAGACTTTGTAAATGAATCTGCAACATTCTTCAAAGTGTCAAAATTCTCCAACAACACCTTCTTATATTCAACCATGTCTCTCTCAAAGTGATATTGAACATCAATATGATTTTTCTTTGAATGATAAGACGGGTTCTTTTCCAGGAATATTGCACTATGACTATCACAATCCAACCTTACTACTTATTGTACCAAACCAATACTTGAGAAGAATCTCTATAACCATATTGATTCCTTGCATGCATGAGTGACTGCCATGTATTCAACTTATGTAGTTGAGAGTGTCACTACAACCTATCTTTTGCTCATCCAACTTATTGATCCTATAAATAGGTTAACTACATACCCACTTGTTGATCTTCTGTGATCCATATCTCCATCCCAATCTGCATCAACAAACCCATGTATGTCCAACACTATATCCAATCTCGATCTTCCTTAGTAGCACAATCCATAACTAGAAGTGCCATGCAAATACCTAGAAACCCTCTTTATTGTTGTCTAATGCTTCTTCCCTGGTTTTGACATATACTTGCTCAAAAATCCCACTGAATGTGTAATGTCTAGTCTAGTACAGACCATTGCATACATCAAACTAGAAATCACAATAGCATATGGAACATGGGACACCTCCTCTTCCTCTTCCTGTGTCTTGGGACATTGATTTGTACATGAATAAGAACCTTGATCTGTTTGCTTTCCTTCATATTAAACCTATGTAACATCATCTCAACATATTTTCTATGATTCAACGAGAGTTTCCAGTTTGAATGATCTCTTTTAATCTCCATTCCCAGAATGAAGTTAGCAGTTTTGAGATATTTCATGTCGAATTAGGAGTATAGTTGTGATTTCACCTCCTTGATAACATCCATGTTATTTCCTTCCAACAACACGTCATTGACATACAACACTACATAAATGAAGTTATTACCAACCTACTTGGAATATACATAGTGATTGGCCTTACTTCTCACAAATCCCAGTCCAAGGATGTATGTGTCAAACATTTGGTACCACATCCTAGGTGATTGCTTCACACCACATAATGACTTCTTTAGCTTACAAACTATCTCTTTCTTTCCCTTCACTGCAAATCCTTCCAGCTGCTTCATGTAGATTTATTCTTCCATATCCCCATGTAGGAATGTTGTCTTCACTTCCATTTGTTCTACTTCAAAATAAAAATCAACATCAACAAATAAAATAAATACAATAGAATTTAAATTGGAAATATGAGAGGAAATTTCACCAAATTCAATTCCCTCTACCTAGGAATAACCTTTTGCTACTAATCGAGCTTTATATTTCTCCACTTTTCCTTTTTCATTCAACTTCTTCTTAAATACCCATTTTCTACCAATGGCCTTTCTTCCAGTTGGAAACTGAAATAGATCCCATGCCTCATTCTTATCCAAGACATCCATGTCTTCAACCATGGCCTTCTTCCAGATTTTACTATCCTCTGAATTCACTGCTTCCCTAACAGGTCTGGGATCATATTCAGTAATAGATAAAGAAAAATTAGCACGAAAATAAACTGGACTACATCTTTCTAGTTTCCTTATTTCCCTCATTGATCTCAACAATAATGGAGTATGAGGTTCTTCTTCTTCTGATTGATCTTCTTTCATTGATTCAGATTTTGCATCATCCAACTCAAACTCTATT
The DNA here is from genome assembly GCA_009831015.1 of Picea engelmannii. Taxonomy (NCBI): domain Eukaryota; kingdom Viridiplantae; phylum Streptophyta; class Pinopsida; order Pinales; family Pinaceae; genus Picea; species Picea engelmannii. Next base: position 38,677 of record ML814211.1, on the reverse strand, counting down.
TTCTCAGTTTGTTCTTTCCTTTGTAGGAATTCATGTTTTTGAACATGTTTAACCTCTATAAAAACAACATCCCTATTATAAACAATCTTCTTAGTTTATGGGGTCCAAAGCTTATAACCTTTCATAACATCTTTATAATTAATAAAGATACACTTTTCAACTTTATTATCCAACTTCTCCTATTTTCCTTTGGAACATGTACATAAGCATCAAATACAAACAATCTAAGATGTTCAAGAGAGGGTTTCTTACTAGTCCACACCTCATGCAATTGTTTTTCCACCAATGCTGATGAGGGTGATCTATTTACCAGCTAACAAGCAATACCCACTACGTCTACCCAAAATTATTATCCTAACTTGACACCATTGAGCATGCTCCTTTCTATTTCCATCAATGTCCTATTCATCCTTTCTACAACCCCATTCTTTTGAGGTGTGTATGGGGTAGTGTTCTGCCTTTCTATACCACACTTCTTACGTAACTCTTCTAATTAGTTCCCATAGAATTCTACACCATTATCTATCCTCAACACCTTTATTTTATTCTCTGTCTGATTTTCTACCAAAGCCTTAAACTCTTTAAATTTATCAAACACCTCAGGATTTCTTCCTAAGAAAATAAATCCATGTTTTCCTTGAGAAATCATCTATGAACGAAACATAATACACATATTTACCTAGTGATGGAACAAGTATAGGTCCGAACAAATCACGGTGTATCAACTCTAAGATCCCATTTTCTCTTGTAGCACCATATGGGAATCTTACTCTATTTTATTTACCATATATGCAATGTTCACAAAAATCAAAATCTAGGGTGCAATTATACATACCTTCAACCATGCATTTACCTTGTTGTGTTTGAATGCCATTTTCTCCAATATGTCCCAGTATTTGATGCCACAAGATGGTATTCTTTCTATGGATAGTATGGATCATATCTTCTTTATTTCTCTTCTCAGGTATAATAGAATTGTTACACTCATCAATATAAGTGCTTTCCAATAACTTGTACAGATTTCCACACCAAACTCCCCTCATAAATACCATTTCTCCTTGTATCATATTGCAAGTTCCCTTTCTCATTAAAGTATCCACACCTGCATCATCCAACTTACTTACAAATATTAGGCTCCTGGCTAGATTTGAAATGTGCAGAAATCCATGGAGAGTTCTAATCCTTCCATCTTTCAATAACAACTTAACTCTTCCACATCCCATGATTTTGGTTGTCGAGTCATCTCCTATGAAGACATCACCACCATCACACGTTTCATATTCATTGAACCACTCCCTGTAAGGAGTCATATGAAATGATGCATCTGATTCGATCAACCATACATCATGATCTGCATGTGTACTTGTAGATGCCATGTGAACATCACCTCCTCCTTCTGTGGAAGTTTGTTTCCATTGTGGAAAATGCATCATCCTATCCCTTTGCTTTATCAACTTTATTAGACCTGGAATCATTCTTATAATGCCCAAATTTACCACATTTATAGCATTTTATCAAATATTTTCCTAGGGATTCAAAACTACCTTTAGATTTAGATGTCCCCCCCCCCCGAAGACTTATTTTTATTCCTATATTGGGGATGACCTCTCACATATAAAGCATCTGTGCTATGACTATCCATATTTTTCCACCTTATCTCTTATGATAACAAGGATGAAACTACATCCTCATACTTCGATATAGATTGAGTGGTAATACCAATTACTACAACTAGATTATCCTAGGATTCTAGAGAAGAACATAACAAAGTAATACACTTATTTTATTCTATAATCATAATATTAACATAGACAAATTGACTTACCAGAGTATTGAAGGAATTTAGATGCTCTACCACAAAATCTCCATCTTCCACCCTAATATGATACAACTTATTTCAAAGAAACAACTTATTTACCATGGACTTTGACTGATACAAATTCCCCAACTTATCCCATAGTTCCTTGGTTGTAGATTCTCCTAACACAATAAGTAACACCAAATTTTCCAAGAAAATTCAAATCGTACTCCTTGATCTTCTATCCAGCTTCTCTCAATCTTCTTTCGACATACTAGTAGATTGAGTACTAGTAGTTTGTGTACCAGGATCCACAATGATCCATTGTTCTTTGTCTGCAAGAAGGTCCTCCATATTGAGCTTCCATAGCTCAAATATTTTACCATTGAACTTCTCAATATCGATTCTAGAACTTCTTTCCATTCTATTTCAACACATGCATCACCACTGCAAATCTCCCACTAAACCTGGGTTTATCACAGACCCAAGATAAAATTGATCTATCAATATCAAGCCAAACCCTCAGCAACAAAGGCGTCCCACTAAAACTTTAAACGTGCTTTGATACCACATGTAAGTTTTAACATGTGAAAAGAAATGCATATAGATTCGTAAGAAAAAAAAAATCAATGGCTCATAAACATAGTACACAAAGATTTATGCTAGAAACCCTTAACCGAGAGAAAACCAACCTTCTTTGGTGCCACACCTCTCAACTCTTCATTGTATTAATTTCACCATTCACAATAAAATATTTTAGGTATTCTGCATCTACCAAAACCCTAATCCATTAATCTAGGATTAATTTATAAAACCACTAATAATATAACATCGAATCTGACTCACTCCCCACAGACATGCAAGGAATATAACAAGCTCTACCCAAAAAATGATGCTTTTGATGTTCCTATAATTTGGGACCACATAACATAGTCCTTTAGTTCATCCTAGTTGGAGAAAACAAATAGTTGACTCCAATCAGAGGGAAACACAATAGATTCTTTGACTCCATCGGTTCCCATTGAATAGAATGACCAAAAAAATATTGGTGTTTCTTCATAATTACTAGATCCTATACAACTAGACGGTCATTCATGTTATTTTAACATGCAATTGGACATTGAATATGGTAGAAGAGATGTGGCTCATCATTCAAGAAAAAACATATTAGATCTCAAGAAGTGGTCAGTATTATTTAACTAGAGAGTTAAAGAGGGAAACCATAAATTGAGGGATCTTGGTAGTTGGTATTATGGTAAACCAATTGAGAGTATGGAAAAAGGTGACATTATTGTTTCAAATGAGAACTACTTAAGTAGTAATTTTGCTGCAAGTTATAAAGTTGAAGATCTAATTGAGTATTTAGATGGAGTTCTTGAAACTATTCGCTCAGTTGTTGTGGAAGATATCCATAAGGAATCCACTCATAGGAACATGGCTTGAGTTTTTATTGAATCAAGTGTGACTCATAAGACATTACAATGTATAAAGTGCATTGAAAATCATGGTTTATTTAAGGGAGTAAATGCAACATCAATTTGCAAGGAAATGGAAATATGGTTGTAATAAAGCTGAGAAATTAAATATGGGTTGGGAAAGAATTGATGGGTTTACCTTTGGATTTATGGTCAAAGAGGTAAGGGAATATGTTTCCTATATGGTTGAATCCTATGAGAAGAGATTTGGTGAAATGATTGTAGATGTGACTTTTAAAATTGGTATTGATTCTTGTCTCCAGTATGATAGAGGTGGACATGTATGTGAGATATTACTTGAACTTCTACATGATAATGGTTTAGTGTTTTGTATTTAAGCATTGGAAAATGGGATGGAAAAGAGGAATACAAGTAGGTTCAAGCACATGTTATTGATCCAAAATATGAGGACAACTTAATGGAACAAATAAACATGCTTTGTCAGAATGACATTATAATGAGTGATGGTACAGTAGTGGATGTAAAATTGTTTTAGTGCCTTGATCTTGTTTCAACTTGCTAGTTACTATGTCATGTAAAAATGTCACCAATGGGGAATAATTTATTTCCATGGTTCACATGTTCAAAAAGAGATATACACATGGTTACAAAGTAACATTATATTCAATAAGGAGATACCATTAGTTCAATTGCAAAATTTCAGTTAATGTATTCAAAATTAATTTTGGTAATTTGGGTAAATTGTTGTATCCATTTTTGTGTTTTTAGTAATTATATGCTAATCCTTATGTAATTTTACATCTCCATAATTAAACCCTACATTAAATTCAAGTAAAGGATGGCTATACCAAGTTGATATTTGCATCATTGATGTAGAACCATCTTTACATGGTAGTTCATTTATTGTTGTTAAGAACTATCCCATGTTTAGCTAGTATATAAATGTAACTTTTGGAAAATTATTGATGACACCTGGATCAATGTCCAGTCTGTTATATTGTGCTCTTCATTCTAGAGTTGAAACTATTTTGAAAATGTTTCATGAGATTCAGATAATAACACAAGATTTTGACAAGAAAAATCCAACTAAGGGGCTTGATAAAGAAAAGTTCATTCAACTTTATGATAAGCTAGAAATAATTGGAGTTGCATGTAAGCTTGGGGAATCAATTCATCATAAAAAAATGAGCATATGGATCTCAACAATGGGCAATCCGATGGAGCAATTTCAAGAAAAATCTTCACTCGACATGATGAAATTTTGAAGGTATAATACAATTTTTAAACATACATAATTATTATTGGTATTCAAATTATTTTTGAAGTAATAGTCATTTTACATTTTTTGTTATTAAATATCTACCAAATGAAGAAAAATATAAAAAGTTGGTGAGGATGTGGGGAGCTTATAGATAATTCCACACTTTGCAATTGCAAGGATCTATAGGAAGTGATGCCTCTATGTATGAGGAAATGTGAAATTATCTTTCATGAAATATTAGTGCAATTAAATCATGTATTTAGTAGATGGATTCTTATTTTTACTAAAAATGTGGATCATTCATTACAGGATTGGACAACTTGAAAGTGAGTGGATTTGGTTTTGTTCCTCTTGTTTATGAAATGATATGGTTCTTTACATGAATATTCAAGGGCCAGATGCTCTTTAGATGACTAAGGTTTTCCATCCTCATACCTTGGTCATTTTAGAAATAAGGTAATGGAATATAAACATAGGGAGATGAAAAATTTGAGTACCAATCAAGGAGCACAAGGATGTTGCAATGGTGTAGATTATCAAAACACATTTGACCATGATAAATGTCTCTGGTTAATGAGATGACACCAATTTTTTAGGCTAGTGATGAGATCAGAAGGTTTACATGAATAAAAACAAAGAAAATGATTCCCTCCAATTATTAAAAGTCAACTTCACCTTGAATATGAAAAGTGTTTGACTAAAATTGATATAGACACTACACCATAGTTGGCCTCTCATTTATATTATGTCACTCATCATAAAGTGAAATAATAGTTTAACTCACTATTTTGTTGATTAATTGGGTTGGTTGTCATTGATGTCAACCCTTGAAGAAAGTCATGTAGAAAATTCCGGTAGAACAAAGGTTTGGGTAATGGACCCAAGTTTGTTTGATGTATAATTGTATGCGTTTTGATATATTTGCATGTAATACTATTCTATATGGATAGTACATGTCATGCCATTTTTGGTGGTATGTGGAACGTCACATAACTCCTCACGGTTTGAGAGTTATGGCCTTACAAAGTTGGAGGACTCTCATATGTTGGCTTGAAGCCCCAAAAGGTCAAAGAAGTCAAAGTGATTGAAAAGAATAAATTATTTAAATAACAAAGTGAAGTGACAAAGTCAAGGAGGATTACTTAAATAATAAAGTGAAGTGACAAATTCAAGGAGTATTATTTAAATAATAAAGTGAAGTGACAAAGTCAAAGAGAATTATTTAAATAATAAAGTGAAGTGACAAAGTCAAGGAGGATTATTTAAATAATAAAGTAAATGGAGAACTTTCTAATTATGGAAAGTGGTTATAAGAAGGTTAACCCTAAAATGAGGAAAATTGGTTAAGTGGTCAAGTGGCTATTGGATACATGGACAAGTGGAAAATTGGCCAAAGTTTGACATAGGTGACTAAGTGGGAAACATGACCTAGAAGATGCTTCTAAGGAAGCTACTTGGAGAGTATAAATAAGAGGAAAGGATCTCTCATTTTGAACACTATTGAGCATATTGAATATCTACAGATGACTAAGGTAACCAAATTATATCTAAGCCGAATTTCATAGGGAAGGTGAAGTAAAGAAGGCTAGTCCTGAAACTAGTCTAAAACATGTGTTTCGGGTAGAAATGTCATAAATTTTTCATAACAGATCCAAATTCAGTAATACCAAATGTGTTGGTTAGAGTGCAGTTTGTAGTATTCTGTGTACAATTTTCATATCCATACAACAAATATTCCATGCAAAGCACGCTCTACAAGTTTACTCTCTAGAATAAGCCAGAATTCAACAAGGTATGCCATTTTTGCTATAACTCCTTTTCTGAGAGGTTCCAAGTAGTGACACATGGAGGAATTGCATAAAACACACTGAATAACATAGTGTACTATTTCCAAATATTTATTCATTACAGGTACATAGTTATTATTATTTCAAGTTAGGGTTATTGACTAATCCAAAACTAGTCATGTGAGACTAAAGTAAAGTTTGATGAAAATGCTAGTCTCTTGTTGTTAAAGTTAAGGAAGTTTTGTAGGCTGAGGTACAGGTTGGTGCATGGTTGATGCACTTGTTTATGGTACAAGTTGATTATAGCTTGAGTTATAGGTTGATGCATGGTTGATGCATGGTTCAGGTTATTGGTACAGGTTGTTTGGTGCAGGTTGATTGGTATAAGTTTACAGTAGTATATCTCACAGTGATAGTGTGACAGTGGTTCCATCATTCTACTTATATCTTAGGGAGGTTGGACGGGTCAAGGATAGGTGGTTTTATCTACCTTTCGATTGTAGTCAAAGAACATAGGGGGTTGTAGCCTCCTTCTAGTTATAGCTAGAGAATTGGGGAGTTGGAGCTTCCCTCAGGTTGTAGGCCGAGAAACTAGGGCGTTGGAGTCTCCTTCCAGTTGCAGCTGGAAAACAAAGGAATTTGGTGCTTCCAATGAATTTAATTCTTCGAGACATATAAGAAAAATCATTCTGTGGTTTTCTCCTGCTTTGGGTTTCTATGTAAAAACACTGGTGTACTATGTATGTGTATGATTGTTCATTGTTTATTTACTCTAAAAATATTGGATGATAATGATACATTGATATAACACTTGCATTATATGGTTAAAAATGATTAAATTTCTCTATTACTGATTCACCCCCCCTCTCAGTAATCCAACAATTGGTATCAAAGCAGGTTCCTTCATAAATTAGTTTAACCACTGGAAGGTAGATCATGGAGAGAAACAACATGTATAAAAATGGAATACCATAGTTTGATGGAAAAAAGTGTGCATTTTGGAGCATAAGGATGAATACATATATACAGGCACAAGGATTTGAAATTTGGCAATCAATTGTAGATGGATACACAACACTAGCAGTTCTGTCGACAAATGACAAAGCAATGAAACTCGGTCAGAATAATTACAAAGCCACAAATGCACTTCTGAATGGTTTTGGAGAATTGGTATTCACCAAAGTTGCACATTGTAAATCCGTTAAAGAGATTTGGGACAAACTTTGAAATATTTATGAAGGAGATTCAAAAGTCAAAGCAGCAAAGCTTCAAACTTACAGAGGTCAGTTCAAATAACTAAAGATGAAGGAAGATGAGAACATTGCAGTTTACTTTTTACGAGTTGATGAAATAGTAAATGCAATCTTGGGATTGAGAGAAGAAGTCAAAGAATCTATAATTGTTCAAAAGGTACTAAGATCTCTTCCTATGAGATTTGATCCTAAGATATCAACACTAGAATAAAAAGCATATCTAAACCAATAAGCATGAATGAACTACATGGAATATTCACAACATATGAAATGAGAACTAAACAGGAAAATATAGATATAAAGGAAGCAACCTTCAAAGCATCCAAAATGTCAAAGAAAAAGAGAAAGAAAAAAGAAAAAGAACATAGCAACAACAATGACGTCTCGGAAGATGATGAAGAAGTGACCAACTTTGTCAAAAGATTGAACAAGGGAACCAACAACAGGTATAGAGGTAAGTGTTGGCCCTTGGTTATGGAAGAAAGCGAAGATCAAGGAAGAAAAGGAGAAATGTGAACTACGTAGAAGACACAGTGACTGATACTGGGTCGAAGTGAGAAAAAGAGAGGAAAACATGGAGCGAAGTAAGAAAAAGCAAGTCGTTGGATGAGAAGATTGAGGATGATATATCAGCAAGGAAGACGGATCGTGGACAACTTAGCAAGTGAAAAAATCCACCGTTGGATGCTTCGGAGCACCGCGCGAGAAGGAAGGAAAGACAGGTTGGCGAAGCCCTAAAAATGTGGGTCAAGTTGACCTAGGGTTTTAGACACCTAGGGTTTTGGTATCTAGGGTTTTAACACTTAGGTTTTAACCTAAGGGTGTCTGAGAACTATTGTAATGTATAAATAGAGGTCTAAAGGACCTAGGATGGGTTGTTGTTGGTATTGTGGGTTCTAGTTTTGTTATTGGAATGAGTGAGTATTGTTGTGTGAGAGAGAAGTGCTCGGTGTAAGAGCCTTCTAGAATTGTAAGATCTTCAGCTGGGTGCAAAGATCATTCTTGCAGCTGGGTTTGCAGGAAGGAGAGATACAGAGAGGAGAAGAAAGAAGATATGCTAGCTAAGAGCGCAAACAAGAACTGTATGCTTCATCTTAATATATTATAAAGCACAATTATGTGGATGTAGCCCTAGAGAGAGGGTGAACCACTTATATCTTGTGTTGTGTGTGATTGATTCTCTGTTATTTTTCATTTGATATAGTGCTATTGCATTATTGTGTTAGATATGATAGATAGTTGTGCAGAGTAGATTTGAGCTGGTAAGTGATATATAAATGTTGTATTGTTCTTGTATTGGATCCACTTGGTATTCCCTTTGGTTGTATACATCTTTGTCCTGCAACCCCCTCATAGCTACTTCGGGTGAGACTGCATCTGCCTCGCAGGTGTTGCCGAAAGGAAAAGTAGTTAGAGCTTGTTGGTGCGCTCTTGGAGTTGAACCCTGGGTCTTCCCCTGTGCCAACAAATGGTTCTATTGTCGGGACAAGAATCTTCTTGAGGGAATGTCAAGGTGGTTTCCATCGAAGACAAAGATTCAAAAGTGGATAGAAGATCAAGAAAAGGACTTCATTGAAGCCCAGAACAAGAAACCTAATCTTAGTACAGAGGATTGGCTAGAAATATATATCTTTACTGATATAAAAGAGATTTTCTTTGGGGGAATCCATAGGGAATTATACGAGTGGCTAGCTAGGTTAGCAGATACCCAATTTGAGATCAGATCTAGGCCACCTGTGGTTTGGATGTCGGCGTTGATCAAGAAGGTCAAGAGAGTTGATAATGTTGTGTCAAGAGTAGTAGATCATTGGTTTGATAATACCATTGGAGGGTATATCATTGAGTTTGATGTTGATAGAGTAGAATCGTATAGCCAAGCAAAGAGATATTTATTTAAGGGACCTAGAGGAAATTTTTTACATTTTCTGAAGCTGAAGATCAAGATGTTATTGCATGAGAAGAACATCTTGAAGATACAATAGTTTGCTATATTGAAGAGATAATGTTCAAGAACTCAAACAGAGACATCGACATAGAGGATGGACATACGCACAATGGGAGAGTATTCAGAGAAGTTCCTCTCGTGAACCTGTTTAAGAAGAACTATGGGGACGAGGGTTTCTACAATGGAGAAGAGGAAGATCTGATAGACAGAGAGCATTCAGAATCCGATAGGACAGAGGAACCTCGCCGAGAAGAGCCAAAAACTTCAGGAACTGTGCTGACTACTGAAGTAAGTATTATTAATCCTATTGTTTTTTCAGCAACATTAAGCAATCAAAGTAATCAGAGTCACCAGAGTGCTCAAAGCATTGTTTCTAGTAGTATGCCACATACTCAGTCAGGAAACCTAGAAAGATATATGGCAGATGAGATGAGGTTACCCACCTTCGGAGGAGATGGATATGAAGATCCTGATTAGCACATGTTTCTATGCAAAGCCAAATGGAGTATTAAAAACATCACCGACGAAGCTGTCAAATGAGCTCAGTTTAGTACTACCCTAAGAGACCCCACACTGAGCTGGTACATAAAGTTTGTTAAGGGAATTTCCCAGCCTAAACCACTGAATGAGATCAAGAATGCGATAATTTTTGAATTCAAGAAACCCAAGTCGAAGTTCGATTAGAGGTTTAAAACCTTGACGGGCCACTTGAGTTTCCAGATCCCAGATGAGCAGAACAAGGAATGGTTCATTGTTTCCCTCTTGCCACATATCAGAGTCCCTCTGATGCAATATAAGATTACTTCGCAAGCTGAGGAACTGGAAATCTCCATGAAGTTAGAATCAACCCCGATGGGAGAATCCATCTCAAGTATGAGTCAAATCTTGAGTCAGCTAACTAGTCTATCACTATAGGTCAAAGATATAAAGAAAGACAAGGGAAAATATAAAATAGAAGACATATTGTGTATCAAATGAAAATCAAAAGGCCATGACAAGGAGCATTTTCCCCTATTCCATGAATACTTGGCCTCTGGAGCTCCGAGCCCCTTGAAGAAATTTACCCTACCTTGGTGCGAGGTATGTAGAAATCGACATCACCCTGGTGAATGTTATTATCTGCAAAAATATTTCCAGACACCCACAAATATGTATTGCATGTTCTGTAAGTCGGTAGGACATGATGTCAGGGATTGTAGGGCTTACGATCTCATGCATGAAAGTTCGAGGGATATATACAAAATTCAAGGTGAAGTACAACAAGAAGGAAGCACTGCATAATATAAATCCCCTGGGAGAGGAAACTTCAACCCTCATGGTGGATTCCAAGGAAGAGGAAGAGGAGGAGGTATGGGTTGAGGTCGAGGATAGATAATTTGTTATAACTGCACACAACTAGGACACTTGGAAAGGGACTGTCAGAACCTAGTACCACTTGCAGCTATTGCAACTCCTTCGAGCATGTTATCGAGGAATGTCCATCATTGCTAGCTAAACTTCAGGAGAGATGGGGACCTCAGCAGAACCTACAAATACAACTAATCAAAGAAGAACCTCGCTGAGAAGATCCTAGAGTTGTTGTTATCACTAGAGGAGGAATTGTTACAGGAGAAGACAGAATGACCCAAGGAAATACTACAAAAGAATCAGGAGTCAAGAAAGCTACAGAGAAGACACAAGTGTTTGATGCAAAGAAAGAAAGACAAATATTTGAGGAGGCAAGAAAAGAATTCAGGAGAGACCAAGTCTCTTCATAGAAGACATGACTAGAAGTAAGAGAATGTGGAATGCCTCTAGCATTTGATCAGTCTTCTTCTCCCGGAGATGGAAAACAGGTGAGTAAACTTGTCAGTTTCTTGTATATTTTTATAGAGTTGATCAAAGAGAGAAAGCCATACAAGAACTGTAAAATTTAGTCAGAAAATATGAGCTAGGAAAGATAGAACCCTTACTGAATAAATAAGTACACCAAGTCTCAAAAAGGAGAAGGAAAAATAAAGAACTACACCTTAATGCTCAAATTGGAGAGTATGATATAGACTATGTGGTCCTCGACTTAGGGTCGAAAGTCAATGTCATGATGAAACAAACCTGGGCACTGATGGGAAAGCCTAAGTTGATATATTCCCCTATCAGGCTTAGAATGGCTAACCAACAGGCAGTAATCCCCTTTGGAAGATTGGAACATGTCCTTGTGGACATCGACGGAGTAAGGACATTTGCAGACTTCGAGGTGATTGAGATAGTTGGTGATAGTTGTCCTTACCCTGTGTTGTTAGGAATTGATTGGGCTTTCAATAATTCCACTGTGGTTGATTTAAAGAAAATAAAAATGACATTTGAAGGAGATGGCCTTAGGCTCATCGCACCTTTATATCCCAATGAAGGTTAGATATACACAGAACCCATCAGAGAAGAAGACCATGCATATGAACTAGAAAACATATACAAATTAACAGCCAGAAATCAGGACTACATTAATCCTACGGCGGATGGGAATTTGAGTTGGCAAAGTGACAATGCATGTTCATTAGATTCAGAAGAAGCACTGGAGAACTGGAAGAACAAAATGTATGAAGTATCTACAAGGAGATGTGCTAGATTAACCCGAGAAGTTCACTGGATTGACACAACATTAAGTAACTTGCCCACCTTTGACAGTCTGAATCATTTAGAAGCATTCTTGGTGAAGTTTGAAGAAATTGTACCAACAGAACAAAGATTGTTGGCAATGGATGAGGCTATGAAATCAACTCTAGTGAGATGGTGGGGGACACACAAAAAAAATATTACAGACTGGGTACAATGTCGCACTTTGATGATAGCACGATTTTCAGAGCAAGTAGAAAGCTACAAAGTTAGATACACAAGTTGAAGATGTCCAAAGGACCATGTGCGAAGTTGTGAGGAAACCTGGAGCAACATCACTCAAGAACAGTGGGTGCAAAAATTCATAAAAACACTGGACACAACCGAAATCAACTGGTACCTACAAGAAGAACTGTGTCTCATCACTGCAGATTGTGAAGGTACGACCCAGAACTTTGTAACTACCTTTTTGTTTGAAATCCAATATCCTACAGTAGATCAAACATCACAGGTCGTAAGAAAGAAAGTGTTTTAGGAGGCACCTAGCCTCCCTTTGGAGAAAGAAGAGGATGAATGGACTATGCCCCTTCAGAAGTTGCAAGGTTGTTACAATATCAATGCAACCGAAGACGATGATCCAAGGAATGTGAAAATGACCAAAAAAGAAGGCCAAAGAGACATAGAAGGACCATGAGTTGATCTACCTTTCATTGGACAACCAATCAAGATCAAGAAAGTCAACATTGGAATAGAGAAGACACCAAAACTTGCAAATGTTGGAGATTATTGGGATGTTGCCACTATTGACAAGATCACAGAGTTGCTACATGAGTATCAGGACTTGTTTCCAACCAAGTTCACTGATATGAAGGGTATTAAAGGGCCTATGGGGGAGATGAGGATCCCTTTGCAACCAGATGCCAGGCCAGTCAAACAGAGACCTTACATATTGAACCCTAAATATAAGGAGAAAGTGAAAATTGAGCTCGACGGAATGCTGGAAGCAGGAATCTTAGAACCTGTCGAAGAGTTAGAATGGATTAGCCCTATGGTGGTACAAGACAAAAAGATATGAGAGATCATGATCTACATAGATCTTAGGAAGTTGAATGATGCATGTTTGCATGACCCATTCCCTACACCATTTACTAACGAAGTGTTAGACAATGTAGGAGGATAGGAGGTATATTATTTTACAGATGGATTTTCAGGATACCATCAGATCCAGATTACCAAGGAAGATTGCTACAAGACCACATTTGCAACAGAATGGGGATCCTACTAGTATACAGTGATGCCATTTGGCTTGAAGAATGCACCAGCCATCTTTTCCAGGGTAGTCGTCGAAGCGTTTAAGGAGTTTTTACATAAATTCCTTGAAGCATATTTTGATGATTGGACTGTTTTCAGCATTTTGCAGAATCATATTGAATGTTTAAGACTAATGTTGGATGAGTGCAGGCAAAGTCATATTTCCTTAAACCTAAATAAATGCATCTTATTTTCACCCTTCAGAGTGATGTTAGGTCATATTGTGTGTAAGCAGGGATTGCTGGTAGATCCATCCAAGATTTCCATTATAGTCGATCTACCCCCTCCTACTTCAATAAACAAGTTGTGCATTGTACTGGGACACACTGGATACTACATGAAGTTCATTAAGGGCTATGTACAGACTACAACACCCATGGAGAAGCTTTTGAATAAAGACTGCCAGTTTCATTGGATAGAAGAATGCCAGCAGAGTTTCGACACACTGAAACAAAAAATGGTTACTGCGCATATTTTGGTCTTCCTAGATTGGAGTAAGGAGTTTCATGTGCATGTTGATGCATCTTCCATTGCATTGGGAGTTGTGTTAGCACAACCAAGATCTGGAGACATCGACCACTCGTTAGCCTTTGCTAGCAGAAATCTATCAACAACTGATATTAATTACACCACCACTGAGAGAGAAGGGTTAGCCATGGTGTATGCGCTGCAGAATTTCCCGCCACTACTTGTTGGGAGGACACTTTAAAATGTTTACTGATCACTCTGCGCCGAAATATTTAGTCAACAAGCCAGTGTTGGGGGGAAGAATATGCAGATGGATTATGCTATTTCAGGAATATGATTTTGAGATTATGGTTAAGCCAGGATGAATGAACAAAATTCCTCACCACTTGTCGAGGTTGGAACATGGAGAAGATCCTACTAACTTGGAGGATACACTGTCGGATGCACAGTTGTTGGCCATTATAGAAATTGATGATCATTTTGCAGATATAGTCCAGTTCCTGTCAATAGGAATGGAACCTAGTGACTATACAATTATTCAGAAGAAACAATTGGTAGTACGTGTTGCAGATTTTTCACTTATAGCTGGACAACTATACAAGATGGGACCTGGAGAGATATTGAGAAGGTGTGTTATGGAAGCATAGTGACCATTGATCCTCACAGAAGCACATGAAGGCATCACAGGAGGACACTACGCAGGGAAAGAAACAACGTGAAAGATTCTTAGGGCTAGACTTTGGTGGCCTACTCTACACATAGATGCTAAGGATTATTATAGAGCCTGCAATGCATGTCAAAGAGTTGGGAAACCGTCCAGAAGAGATGAAATTCCTTTAGCACCACAACTGACCCTACAAGCATTTGAGAAATGGTCCATTGACTTCGTGGGACCTATAAACCCACCAGGGAAGCGCACAAGAGCTAGATACATAGTCACTGCGACTGAGTATTTGACCAGATGGGAAAAAGCAAGAGAATTTAAGGATTGCAATGCAACTACAGCTTCTCGCTTCATTTTGATGATATCATAACCAGGTTTGGATGCCTGAAGATCCTTATGAACGATCAAGGCACACATTTCATAAATAAGACCATTGAAGCCTTGACTCTGGAATTTGAAGTTCACCATCAGAAGAGCACACCCTATCATCCACAAGAAAATGGGACAGTTGAAGCATTCAATAAAATCTTGTAGACAACAGGACAAAGATATGTAGTGTGAATAGGGATGACTGGGATTTGAGAGTACCAGCAGTATTATGGGCCTATAGAACCACTTGTAATAAATTGACCATGCAGACCCCCTTCAAATTGGTTTATGGTCAAGAAGCAGTTGTACCCATGGAATATTTGGTTCCTAGTATGAGAATTGCAGCCTTTATAGATATGGATGACACTGGTGCTGTACAAGAGAGGCTTGTGCAGTTGGTCGAACTGGAAGAAGAAAGATTTATTGCAGGATTTCACCAGCATGTTCAAAAAGCAAGAGAGAAGGCCTACCATGACAGACACATAAAAAAGAAGGCATTTAAGCAAGGTGATTTGGTATTGGCATATGATAGTAAGTTCATGAAGCATCCAGGAAATTTCAGAATGCATTGGCTTGGGCCCTATGAGGTTTCCTAGGTTACAGAAGGAGGAGTTGCGCAGTTGAAGACTTTGAATGGAGAATGGAAGGAGGGATTAGTGAATGGGAGCCAGTTGAAATTTTATTGTGACAACCAGTTGCCTCGCAGCTCCCATTAAAAGAAAAAGGAAAAGGGTATAGGTACCAGGTGCAGTTGAAACTGGGTACCAGACACAAAAAAGACAGTTTGCATAAGGAAGGAAGGGAGGACTAGAGCTGGAAGCACAAGCTGCCCCGTGCAGTTTGAAGTCGCAGTAAAAAAAAAGGATCAGATCTGAAGTCGCAGTAAAAAAAATGTAACAACTTTGGACACATGGCCAAAGATTGCAGAATGATAGTCCCTCCTAGAGAACCACAACAAAACAACAACATTCACAGACAGGAACCTCAGAAAAGGACATGGATAAGAAAGCAGAATCAATATATCAATGAAGAATGCACACTTGCTCTACAAGCTAAGCAGAAGAAACATGGTTGGTATGTTGATAGTGGTAGTTAAAAACACATGACAGGTGATAGAGACATGTTTCTTACATTAAGAAAGGAAATAGATGGATCAGTCTCCTTCAGAAATGATGATTTAACTAAAATCATTGGAAAAGACACTGTTAGAATTGGGAACAAGAATACCAAGGGAGAAAATGTTCTACTAGTAGAAGATATGAAACATAATATTCTAAGTGTGTAGCAAATGTGTGACCGAGGTCATAAAGTTACTTTCAATTCAAAAAAGTGTGAGATAAGAAAATAAGGTTCAAGAAAATGGATTGCAACAACTGCAAGAACTTCAAGCAACATATATGTATTAAGTGAAATTGGAAATGAAAAGTGTTTCCTAGGAAATGAAGATGAAAGTTGGCTATGGAACGGAAGAATGGGTTACATACATTTTGATAACCTTGTCAAAGTCAGCAAAAGGGAAGTAGTTAGAGAAATTCCCCATATCACGAAACCAACCAACACTTTATGCAAGAATTATCAACAAGGAAAGTAAACAAATACCAAGTTTAAATCAAAAGAATATTCAATGACAAGACCACTAGAAATTGTGCATACTGATCTAGTTGGACCAACTATAACAAAGGGTTTAAAAGGTGAGAAATACTTTATGTTATTAGTTGATGATTATAGAAGAATGGCTACAGTTTTCTTTCTCAGGAATAAGTCAGAAGCTTTTGAAAAATTTAAGGTCTACAAGGAAATGGTTGAAAATGAAATGGATTCAAAAATCAAATGCTTGAGATCTGATAATGGAGTAGAGTTCACTTCAAAGGAATTTATGGACTATTGCAGCAGGCGTGGAATAAAAAGGAAATTCTCCATTCTTAGGACACCTCAACAGAATGAGATTGTTGAAAGAAAGAACACGACAATACAGGGAATGGCTCGAACACTGCTAATGGATTCCAAATTGACAGATATATTTTGGACATAGGCAGTGCATACAAAAATTTACATTCAGAACAAAGTTATGCTCATAAACAACACTGACAAAAATCTCTATGAGCTATGGAAAGGAAGACCAACAAATGTGAAGCACTTCAGAGTTTTTGGAAGCAAATGCTACCTCAAAAGAGAAGATGGCAGAATGGGAAAGTTTGACTCTCATGTGGACAAAGGAGTACTTGTTGGTTTTTCAAGTACAAGGAAAGAATACAAGTGTTAGAACCTGATATTGAACAAAGTTGTGGAAAGCATCAACGTAACAATTGATGAAACAGGTAAACAAGAATTAAAGGAAGAAGAAAATGAATCAATGGAACAACTTTACAAAGAAGAAGAAGAAGATGAAAAATAAGTAGAAGGGGAAGATGAAGAGGATCCGATAGAAGAAGAAGATCAAATTCAGTAAGTGCCTCCAAAGACACCTAGAAGACGAGTATAGAAGAATCATCCTTCATATAATATTATCAAAAACAAAGATGTAGGAGTTGAGACTAGAAGAATAACTCATTCATCAGAACAAACACACCTAGCACTCTCATCTATGATTGAACTAACCTTCTTTGAAGAGGCCAACAAGGATGAATTTTGGAATAAGGTCATGGATGAAGAATTGGATCAAATAAAGAAAAATGACTTGGGAATTGGTTCCAAGACCAAAGGATAAGAATGTGACCAACACAAAGTGGGTATACAAGAATAAATTGAATGAAGGTGGACAGGTTACAAGGAACAAAACTAGATTGGTATGTAAAGGATATGCACAGGTTGAAGGAATCAACTCTGAAGAGACATTTTCCCCAGTTGCTAGAATTGAAGCAATCTGATTGCTTTTATCTTACGCTTGCTCCAAAAATATTAAAGTGTATCACATGGATGTAAAATCAACTTTTCTGAATGGGGAACTTGAAGAAGAAGTCTACATTGAATAACTAGAAGGTTTTCAGTTGTCAGAGAACGCAAATTATTTGTGTAAATTAAAGAAGGCCTTGTATGGTCTAATACAAGCTCCTAGAGCATTGTACTCTAGAATGGATAAATATCTACAGCAGACAAGGTTCGGAAAAGAAAGTGTTGACAACAAACTCTACATCAAGGTAACTCAAGATAGTATTTTATTAATTGAAGTTTATGTTGATGATATTAGTTTTGGAAGTACTGATGACAGGTTACGATAAACATTTGCAAAGGACATGCATAATGAATTTGAAATGTAATTATTTGGAGAACTATCCTTCTTTCTGGGTCTTCAGATATGTCAAAGAAACCAAGGAATTTTTATTTCTCCAACCAAGTATATTAGAGAAATGCTAAAGAGGTCCGGAATGGAAGATTGCAAACCAGTTATTACTCCCATGCAAACTAGTTGCAAGTTGAGCAAAGATGATGATTCAAAGTCTACAAATCAGAGGCAATACAGGTCAATGATTGGTAGCCTACTATATGTGACAACATCTAGACCAGATGCAATGCAGTTAGTTGGACAGGTGGCACATTTTCAAGCAACACCAAAGGAATCACATGTATTAGCAGGGAAGAGGGTTTTCAGATATCTCAAAGGAACATAAGAGTTTAGATTATGGTATCCAAAAGGAAATTATCTATCACTTATTGCCTACACAGATGTAGATTGGGAAGGTTGCATTGATGATCGACGAAGCAACAATGGAGCAACGTTCTACTTGGGTGAGTGTTTAGTATCATGGATAAGAAAGAAACAATCATAGGTATCTTTATCTACAGCCGAGGCAGAGTATATTGCAGCAAAAACATGTTGTACACAAGTTCTATGGATGAAACAAACTATGACATATATGCAGGTTGAGTATGATGAGCCCATTCCAATCTATTGTGATAATACAAGCGCCATCAGTATCTCAAAGAACTAGGTGATGCACTCCAAGATGAAGCACATTCCAATCAAGTATCACTTTCTACGGGAAAAAATCGCAGAAAAGAACATCAAATTTGAATATGTGGGCACAAACGAACAAGTGGCAGACATATTTAAAAAACTGCTTCCACGGGAAGCCTTTGAGTATCTTCGCCAGAGAATCGAAGTTATTTCTAGTCCAAAATGAATTCTTTTGAATGGTTATCTTATATGTCTTAGATGTACACGAGGAAGCACCATAAAGAGGACAAATCAGGTTGGGATATCAGACAAGTCAGTTAGAGGGAGAAACCCTGAATGGAAAGATACATTTTCCATTGATGACAAAGGGGGAGATATTTATCAGATGCATAGGACAGAGGCATGGTTCGAGGGGGAGCATTGGTCACAGAGATGAAGGCATGGTTCCAGAGGGAGCATGAGTGATATGATTTCAGTATTGCATTAAAGTGTTTCCATCAATTCCAAAGGGGAATATTGTTGATTAATTGGGTTGGTTTTCATTGATGTCAACCCTTGAAGAAAGTTCGATAGCGAATTTTGGTAGCACAAGGGTTTGGGTAATGGACCCAAGTTTGTTTGATGTATAATGGTAGGAGTTTTTATATATATTTAGGTAAGACTATTCTAGATGGATAGTACATGTCATGCCATTTCTGGTGGAATGTGGAACATCACATAACTCCTCACAGTTTGAGAGTTATGGCCTTACGAAGTTGGAGAACTCTCATATGTTGGCTTGAAGCCCCGAAAGGTCAAAGAAGTCAAAGTGCTTGCAAAGAAGAAATTATTTAAATAATAAAGTGAAGTGACAAAGTCAAGGAGGATTATTTAAATAACAAAGTGAAGTGACAAAGTCAATGATGATTATTTAAATAATAAAGTGAAGTGACAAAGTCAAAGAGGATTATTTAAATAATAAAGTGAAGTGACAAAGTCAAGGAGGATTATTTAAATAATAAAGTAAATGGAGAACTTTCTAATTATGGAAAGTGGTTATAAGAAGGTTAACCCTAGAATGAGGAAAATTGGTTAAGTGGTCAAGTGGCTATTGGATACATGGAAAAGTGGAAAATTGGGAAAAGTTGGACATAGGTGGCTATGTGGACAAAGTGGCTATGTGGGCAAAGTGACCTAGAAGATGCTTCTAAGGAAGCTACTTGGAGAGTATAAATAAGAGGAAAGACTCTCTCATTTTGAACACACTTGAGCATATTGAATATCTACAGGTGACTGAGGTAACCAAAGGATATCTAAGCCTAATTTCAGAGGGAAGGTAAAGTAAAGAAGGATGAAATTCAAGGGAGGATAAATTCTTTTGATGATGCTTTCTAAGGTATGTTATTTATGGTCATCTCACCATTTTCGCAATAAAGTTTTTTCTAGAATGATTCAAACCGTGAAATTGGAAGGCCATTGAGGAAACATATCCAAGCAGTTTTGGTACAAATTTCAACTTGTGTGTTGTTGTATTTTTGGAGTTACACTTCGTGGAAAATAAGGTTTGCGGCTAGTCCTGAAACTAGTCTAAAACATGTGTTTCAGGTAAAAACATCATAACTTCTTCATAACCGATCCAAATTCAGTAAGACCAAATGTGTTTGTTAGAGTACAGTTTGTAGTATTATTTGTACAATTTTCATATCCATACAACAAATATTCCATGCGGGGCATGCTCTACAAGTTCACTCTCTAGAATACGTCATAATTCAACAAGGTATGTCATTTTTTTTGTAACTCATTTTTTGAGAGGTTCCAAGTAGTGACACCTGGAGGAATTGCATAAAAAACACTGAAGAACATTTTATACTATTTTCAGATCTTTATTCATTACATGTACATAGTTATGATTATTTCAAGTTAGGGTTGTTGTCTAATCCAAAACTAGTCATGGAGACTAAAGTAAAGTTTGATGAAAATGTTAGTCTCTTGTTGTTAAAGTTAAGGAAGGTTTGCAGGTTGAGGTATAGGTTGGTGAATGGTTTATGCACTTATTTATGGTACAATTTGATTACAATTTTATGCATGGTTCAGGTTATTGGTACAAGTTGTTTGGTGCAGGTTGATTGGTACATGTTTACAACAGTATATCTCACAGTGATAGTGTGATAGTGGGTCCATAATTCTACTTATATGTCATGGCGGTTGGACGGGGAAAGAACAGGTGGTTGTAGCCACCTTCCAGTTGTAGCCGGAGAACATAGGGGGTTGTAGCCTCCTTCTGGTTGTAGCCAGAGAATTGGGGAGTTAGAGCTTTCCTAAGGTTTTAGCCTGAGAAACTAGGGGGTTGGAGCCTCCTTCCAATTGCAGCTGGAAAACAAAGGAAGTTGATGCTTCCAATAAATGTAATTCTTCAAGACATAAGAAAAAACATTCTTTGGTTTTCTCCCACTTTGGGTTTCCACATAAAAACACTAGTGTACTATGTATGTGTATGATTGTTCATTGTTTATTTACTCTGCAAATATTGGATGATAATGCTAAATTGATATAACACTTGCATTATATGGTTAAAAAGGATTAAATTGCTCTATTACTGATTCACTCCCCCTCTCAGAAATCCAACAAAACAATCTAAAATATCAATAACTACATAATAAATTGTAAGTAATTTTTAGGTATACATGGTATCCATTTGATTTCCATTTAAGATCTTAAGCAATTTCAAATTTTACTTTTTTAAGTTCATGCTTGCATAATAAATTTATTCCTTGTTCAAGGCCAATAAACAAATATGGAAAAGAAGCCGATATTGAATCACATAAGTATGGAAGATCCTGTAATAAGGGGAAAAAGGCTCAAGCAACATTGCTTTCCCCTTCACCAAACACTACTATTGAAACACACCAAAGTGTAGTTCCATCTACTAGTGAGTTTTTCCAAACCATCTACTAGTGAGTTATATGGTACTTATCAATATTAAGTCTTTAAGATCAATATTTTTGTTTTTTTATGTAACTTAACTTAATTCTTAATATTGACATTATTTTTCTATTATGAAAACATTTCATTAACAAAATATTTATTGTAAATGAAATGATCAAGGGAAAAGTAGTGTTAGAACTTACTTTAAACCAACCTAGATCCATTTTAACTAGTGATCTATCAAGCATCAAGAATAATCAAATATCCAAAGGTCAAAACCTCTTTTAGAGTGCAAAACTTGAGGAAAGGTTTACACCCCCAGAAATTTGATTCCTCTCAGCCCTTGATAGATCTGGGGTTAAGATGGATCTAGGTTGGTTTATTGATAACTCATAAGGAGATAGACTTTCACTCATCTAAGACTTTCACTCATCTAAGATATCTCTAAGTCGTGAGCCATTAACCCGTTTCATTATATAAAAAAAGAACACTAATTCTTAGCCAATCAAAATTCAAGCATATTTAAAATTTTCAATTAACCAATGAAAGGTCAAACATATATTATTTTGGTACTGCATAAAATGTCACAAACAGTCACGAAAGCTAACGACCGTCTCATTAATCATTATAATTGTTTGGTTGTCTCCCCCATTTGAGAGAGTCTCAAGAGATCGTTTACAAGTGTACCATGAGGCATGGAAACTGATCAATTTGGTTGACTCGACCAAAATGGAAATCCATAGTTTTCTGAATAAGGCCATGGATAGTCTATTCGATGCTCTCTTTATGACCGTTGAAGAGGAGGCAAAACCTAAAACTGTTTTATTTTTATTTTCTATCACCTAAAACTATTTTTTATTTCTTGTAAGACCTAAAACTCTCAAACACATTCTTTCCCTTCTTTACCTTTTAGGTTACACTATTAGGCAGCTACGAAAATGAAGGGAAAATTACAACAATAGAATAATAGAATAATACCAAACTAGAATTGTTTGCAAAAAGAGAAAAATGCGACGTTTACGTAAAATTTCATGCATGAGAGAAATTCTTGCACAAGATTGTATCCAACTTTAGGAAATAGTACCAACTCATCTACAATGTTAGTACTTCCTGCTGGATGTTGAAAATTACAGTAGTTTCTTAAGATCTCACATTTTACATTATAGTTCCATTTT
Source organism: Picea engelmannii (assembly GCA_009831015.1). Lineage (NCBI taxonomy): Eukaryota > Viridiplantae > Streptophyta > Pinopsida > Pinales > Pinaceae > Picea > Picea engelmannii. The sequence continues at coordinate 15,822 of ML814211.1, read as the reverse complement.
CAAATTTGTTTGTAACCATTGATTTAGTTGTAGGTTGGAGTTTCAAAACACAATATCAAGCTTTGCTTTGAGTTCATTGTATGTTAAAGGGATTATTTTAAAAAACTGAAAATTGTAGTAAATCTTAAAAGGAAAGTATCCTCTATATGTAGGTGTTGCTTGATTGTAGCTGTGTTGAATGATGTGAAATATTTATCCCGTTGTTCTTTTTTCTAAATATAGAATCAAAGTGTGTGTACAAATGTCATGTTAACAACTTTAGTTCACCCATCAATTTGAGGATGGAATGAAGTGGAAAATTGCAGCTCACAACCAAGCATCCTCCACAAAGATCACCAGAAATGGTTCAGGAATCAAGGGTCCAAAAGTTCAATGTTTATCCAACGTGTTTAAATAATAACTCTGCAGTTGTAGTAGCATCAATGGTATTAGTGTAGGAAATGAAAACAACCATCTTTGAGAATTGACACACTATAATGAACATAGAATCATGTTGATATTGAGTCATGGGAAAACCATTAATGAAATCCATTGAAATGGATTCCCAAATTTTAAACGTTACTATTGGTAGGGGATGGTATAACTCAATTTTTGAGTGGGAAAGTTTGATTGGTTGTATAATGAAGACTTGTGATAAAAAACCTATACATTCTTATAGATGGATGGTCAATAAAAGTATCTTTGTAGCTTTTGAAGTGTCTTGTTATCTCTCACGTGAGGATAATGGAGCTTCTTTAATAAAGAGCTCATGAGAAAGACCATTAGGAACAAAAATATCAAGTTTATACAACATGTCATCTTGAAGAAGAAAAGAACCTAGTTGTTAACTATTAGTTGTAAAGTGAAAATGAATTATAAGGATAAAGGATAAAGGTCCTTCCAATAGTGATAAGAATTATACCTAATATGCAAGTTTCTAAGAGCTCATATTGGCAGATGGTTAAGTAATTCAATTGCCTCTCCTTGATCCAAAGTTGACCCAGAGTCTAGTTTAAAAAACATTTTAAAACTTGAAAAATAATGGTGCTCAAAAGATAAGAGGTAGGTCAAGCACATGTTGGATATGAAATCAAATTTTCTACAATGCGTTCTCCTTTATTACACTCATAGCTACACATTGAGCTCTTCCAACCCAACCATCTCTATCGATTTATGTGTTATCAATCTCCAAAAGAAAGATCGAGTACTTTTTCTATTGAAGTGTGTACTATGAAATTAACCTGAAAGGTTAACAAGTTCCAACACATTTAAATTATTTTATTGTTCATTTTCTTAAAAAATAAATTCATCGATAGGAAAAAGCCAATTTTTTGTATGATAATTACCTAGTCTTACTATGTTGGCTAACATCTACATATTAATAGGCTCTAGTTTTCCTTTAACCCATTTCCTCATATCCATCTATCCTTTATTTCATGTGTAGAAAAGAATCTCCAACTATATTATATAAGTGAAGAAGATAACAGACATTTAGGCATGCAAAAAGGTAGACACGCAAAAGCATGAAGAACAACATTTAGGAATATAAAAGAAGCATGCAGGCGCAAAGGAAGGAAAAGCACACCCGAACAATTAGTTGTCATAAGTTGTAAGCATGATTTTTCATAGGGTTTTAGGGATAAAAGAATAGGGTTTTGAGCCCTAAATTCTATGTATAAAGATGTAATGGGTCGGGTATAATAGGCTGTTGAGTTCGTGTTGAAAGTTGAGATACTGAAGGTTGAGGTTGAGCAAATAGGTTCATTAAGAGTGAGAGAATAGGTTGTTGATGTTGAGAGAATAGACTGAGAATGAGAGAGAGTCTATGTCTGAAGGTTAGGGAGGGTTTGCAGAGAGAGGCTTGCACTACAGAGCGACTAGGAAGGATGGAGAAGTAAATCATGATGTATCTATTATAAGCGCAATGTGAAAGATTGAGACGATTGCATGAAGAATAAGAAAGAAGTCATCCATTGTGGACGTAGCCCAAAGTTTGGGTGAACTACGTTAAATTCTGTGTCTGAATGTCTTTTTATGTGATTGTTCATGAATGTTCTATTTATGCATAACTAGATCTAGATCTGTTTATTAATTGATTGATGCACAATAAAGACGAATGTTACACTGAATAGTTTATGTTGCAATCTATGTCACAAGGATGCTGAATAATTAAAGTTTATTAACTAATCAAGAGAAAGGGGACAAAGCATACAATGCACAAGGTAGATAAGTAGGATTGAATGTGATGATAGCCTCCCAACCCCTCGTCCTTGCAAAAACTTCATTCATGTATCCCTAATAGATGCCTGAGGTGAGACTTCACTTGCATGTAGGTGATGATGAAAGGGTTAGTGTCTACATGGTTTGTTGGTAGAATAAAATGAACCTATTGTCTTACAACCGTGCACCAACAAATGGTTGTGTTGTCGGGACCTGGAATCTTTGATTGAGGGAGCGTTTTGGAGGCCGACTAAGAAAGAGACCACTGAATGGCTAGAAAGGAAGGAACACGAATTTTCTTGGAAAGAGAATAGAAATCCTCGGATGAGAAATGGATGAAAATGTATGTGTACGCAGAGCTACACAAGATTTCCTATGGTGAATTTTTGAATATATTAACTGAGTGGTTAGAAATATTAGTGGAGAACACTAAAAGGTATCAAACTACAACGTCGAGAAAATGGACTCATGAGTTGGTAAGACAATTGAACTCTGCAAGTAACAAGACCTCCCGTGTCGTTGATTTTTTGTTGAATAGTATATTGGGGGGTTATATTATGGAATTTGCAATGGATTGTACCTAGTCATACAGTGTCGCAGAGAGAGATTTATTTAAGGTTCCATGTGGAAGATTTATGAAATATTTGGGAACTTGGATAAAGATGTTTTTGTGCGACAAGTGTGTGATGATGATAGAGTTTGATTGCTAAGGGGTTTCATGCACATAGGGGAATTGGGGGATGACCAGAGGATGGTATGAAGGTAGGAAAGAATGAAGGAATAAATGAAGAAGGAAGGGAGGGGCTGAGGATGCAAAGAAATGAAGAAGGTGTATCAGAAAAGGAATATGAGTTTGGAGTACTGCGCAGTGGAACAAGGTACAAGAGGTTGAATACTGGGGCTGAGAAAGGAGAGCCACACAGTGATTTTGAGAGGAGAGAACTATGTGAAATAAACTAGATCATTGAAATACCACACATAGAAGGAGAGGAAGAGGATTCCCAGTTCAATCTTATAATATAAGAGTCATTAAGTCCTACTCAGACTGGATCCTATGTTGATTCCACAACCCTGTGTGTGTCACCTAGATCGAAAGTAACATTTGAGGATTTGTCAAAAGAACCTATAGTTAGCAAGGGAAGACATAGTAGTAATAGCCAGAGCATTGGAAGGAGTGGGCCGAGTCAAATTAAACCAACATCAACGAGGGGAGGTACTACACAAAACAACATGGAAGGGTTAGACAACACACTGAGATTGCCTGAGTTCCAAGGAATTGGGTCGGAGGACCCATAACAAAATCTATTTGTATGTGAAACAATTTGGGCTGCGAAGAATGTCCAAGATGAAGTTGTGAAGATTACATAGTTGGAAACAACATTTAGAGGCTGCACATTAGTATGGTATATGAAATTGCAGAGTACAAAACCTACAGGACGAGCAAGGACTTTATCGAAAAATAGACAAGCATTATTGAAAGAGTTCAAGAAGCAAAAATATGAGTCACAATACATTACAGAGTTGAAGGAAATCAAACAAGTGTAGACTAAATCAATTTGGGACTATGATCAAAGGTTTAAGTATTTGATGGGTAGATTGACATTTCAAATTCCCGACCAACAACAACAAGAATGATTTATTGCATGACTACTACCACACATTCGTCGGTCATTGATTCAATAGAAGGTTGTGTTGCAACCTGATGCTTTAGAGATTGCAATGAATATGGAAATATATTCTATAGGATATGGTGGAGGGATGATTCAAGTCTAGATACAGTTATCTTCCTTGACAATTCAATTCGAAGAAATTACAAAAGGGAAGGAGAAGTGGGAACAATTTTGGTGTACCGAGTGTAGGATAGAAGGCCACGATAAGAATGAATGCCCAACATTTTCACAATATTTGGTGACTGGAGCACCAAATCCACTACCAGGAGGGGGATAGTGTGAAATATGTAAGAAATGGGGATATCATCCGACTGAGTGTCCATTACTACAAAAATATCATAGTACGCCAATGAATCTATTTTGTAACTTTTGGATTTTAGTCAGGTATGAAGAGAAGGATTGTCGTGCATTCGATTTGATGAGAGAGAAAACTTCAGATATGTATAGGATTAAAGAGGATAATGTTGTGACAGTAGGAAGTGGGCCATACTATAACAATCAGAGAGGCTTTAATCTAGGAAATTGAGAAGGATTTGGTAGAGGTCGAGGCAGAGGAAATTTTGGTAGAGGAGGTAGAGGACCAATAATATGTTACAATTGTAATCAACCGAGACACTTAGCTTGGGACTATCTAAATCCTTGTACAGCCTGCACATATTGTAGAGCACTGGATCATGCGAAAAAATAATTTTCTCAACTACTTGTGAAATGGTAGGAAATAGGGAATCTAAAACAGAACCCAAATCATAGCGTACATAAGATATCAGTCAAGAAACACAATGAAGGACCTAGAGTAACAGTTGTTACACGTGGAGGAGCTAGAGTACTTGTAGCATCTTTTAAGAAGTTTATTCATAAGTTCCTTGAAGTGTACTTAGATGATTGGACTATGTTTATTCTATTGAAGGATCACATAGAAGTACTTAGGTTAATGTTGGATAAATGTAGACAATCTCAGATCTCATTGAATTTGAAGAAATAAATTTTCTGTGTGCCTTTTGGAATTTTGTTGGGCCATGTAGTATGTAAGCAGGGCTTAGTAGTGGATCCTTCCAAGATTGCAATGATTTTAGATATACAACCACCCACATCAGTTAGATAGTTGAGAGAAATCATGGGTCATACAAGATACTATAGGAAGTTCATTAAGGGTTATGCACAGATTACAACACATATGGAGAGACTGTTGAAGAAAGAAGCTAAGTTCCAGTGGAATGAGGACTATCAGAAAGGGTTGGATACATTGAAATGAAAATTAGTGACTACATAGATTTTTATCTTCCCAGATTGGAAGAAGGAATTTCATGTTCATGTGGATTCATTGTCCATATATTTTGGCACAATATTATCTCCACCAGGAGAAGGAGACATAGAGCACCCATTTGCTTTTGCAAGAAGGAAGTTTCCAATAGCATAAAATAATTACACTACAACAAAATGACAAGGATTGACAATGGTATATGTGATGCAAAAGTTTGGACATTATTTGTTGTGGTGTCACTTTAAAATGTATACAAACCATTTTGCACTAAGGTACTTAGTGAACAAGCCAGTGTTGAGGGGGAGAATATGCGAATGATTGTTGTTGTTACAAGAATATGATTTTGAGGTTGTTGTGAAACTAGGGAAGTTGAATGTAGGACTAGATCAGTTATCCTGCATGTTATTAGGAGAAGATGCAGCGAATCTAAATGACAACTTGTCGTATGCACACTTACTTGCAGTTAAAATGGTGGATGACTACTTCACAGATACTGTGTAGTTTTTAAGTACATGAATGGCCCCGTCATACATGATAGTTGCACAGAAGAAACAATTATTGGTTAAGGAAAAAAAATATTAGTTAATTGTAGGGAACTTATACAAATTAGGTGTTGATGGGATATTGAGACGATGTGTGTTAGAACACGAAAGGCCAATGATCTTATCTGAAGTGCATGAAGGTATTGTAGAAGGAAACTACGCAGGTAAAGTGATAGTGTAGAATATTTTATGCCCAGGGATATGGTGGCCCGCACTTTATAAGGATGCTAAAAAATATTGTCAGGCATTCGATGTTTTTCAAAGGGTGAGAAAGCCATCCAGAAGGGATGAGACACCTTTACACCCACAGGTTACATTGCATGCATTTGATGAATGGGTGATAGACTTTGTTGGAATGATCAATCCACCAACAAGAAGTTCATGATCTAAGTATATAATCACTATGACAGAGTATTTGACCATATGGGAATATGTAGCACCATTCATTGACTGTACCGTGGAGACTACTGCGAGGTTTCTATTTGAGAATGTAGTTACACGATTTGGATGCCCGTGCATTTTACTTGGTGATCAAGGAACACACTTCCTGAATAGGATGATTGAAGCATTGACTGGGGAATTTCAAATTCATCATCAAAAGAGTAC
>ML814210.1:47392-59429 GCA_009831015.1 Picea engelmannii | reverse complement strand
TGGTGGAGAAGCACCATTCCCTCCATTTCCGTCTGGAGTTTTGTCACCACTACTTCCCTTATGCCTTGAAGGGTTGGAGCCTTCACCCTGCGACAATATGTTCCTTTCCATCAAGATCTTCATCATCTCTCTCATCTCCATGATAGCCTTTCTGAGATCTTCATCTTCAACAGGAACATGTTCATGACTTTCTGCATGAGCCATGCTTGGTGAATGTCTCCCTGAAACTTGCGGTGATGGTATATGCTTCCTCCTTGTCGGATGAGAACTTGGCTCCACAAGTTGACCTTCTCCTCTTGTGACTTTTAACCTTGTGAGCATCAGAAACAAAACTTGCAAACAATCAAGTCTTCAAAAACCAGTGCTCTAATACCAACTTGATCTAAAAATGAAGAAGAGTTGAAATACTTGAAATTATTGCAATGTAAATGTTGTGTTTAAAGAAAATGGATCAATTTTGCAACACATAAATTAAGGGATTACTTATGAAAAATACACATAGACAATAGCATAATCAATGATCATAAGCACATAAAACACAACAATTGATAAAGGAGTTCACCCCTCTCTTGGGCTACATCTCCTGGTCCAGCTTCCAATGGATCATTATTATTAATTGCTCAAAGTGCTCAAACACATGCCTTACAATTATCAAACTGACCAACCGACTACTCCAATGGCTTCAGAGCGTCCAAAAACCCCTATCTGGGCTCTTTCGGCACCTCAATCGGTTGAAAAACGAAGAAGTTAGGCCTCCTGGAAGTCCCCCCTTCAAGCTTGTTGTCTCTGCATCTACCAATTGCACCCTTGTCAAATGAACCTGGCACACACGCAATAAATAGCATAAAAACCTAGCACCGGGTGCAACCGCGCCAACAGTGCAAACTGTAGGATGGTTATGGGTGCACCAGCCCCTAATTGCCTAGCACCTGGGCACATAGGGGTTCATACGACTGCGCGTATAGGCAAAAGGGGCCAAACGGTTACAACCGTGCCAACCATATTAAATCCCTGCTCTGGTCATGGGCATATGGCATATAACATAGAACCATGGGCTTGGTTTTAAAAACCTCGCGCACCAACTGTCGGCTATACAATATGTGGTATGGTCATATATGCAATCGAATGACCGCGGGCCGGGGCTAAGCCCCGGCCCGACCCCCTACCAATGGTTACAAACTTTGACTTTAAATATAAAAAAACTCACATACATATTAAGTCACAACTAATGGTCCATTGGTCGAACGGTCTTTGCGAAGGTGTTATGTGGAGGGGAAGTCCAGGGGTCGAACCCCACAGACTCCAATATAATTTTACATAACAACCAAAAGCCAATAAAGGGGTGCCACGTGGAAGCCCATGATTGGGCCACGTGGCACCTTACCTAATACCAATGAGATGCCACATGTCGACTTCCCATTTGACCAACTGTCAACCAACAGATCCTTTCCACGTCACCATATGTATGGACTGTACGGACTGTACAGTCAGCATCATTTTTTTTGCCTGTTTGACTTTATGAACAGATTGCAATATCTCTCGCTCCCGACGTCCGTTTGAGACAAAACGAGTTGCGTTGGGTTTGCAACGATGAGGCCTACACTCTCGTCCATTTTGAAGCGATTCCGAGCACTTTGAACTTTTGAGCAAAATTTGATCCCCTGATCATTCAATTTGGGACTTGAGATGAACAATAATTTCAAAACTTTTTCTAATCTCATTATCTACCTTCTTATCTTCTTTTTCATTCTTTAGTCTTGTGATCTCTTCATCCTTTTCATCTAATTGAGTCTCATTACTCTCTTTTTGTTCCTTGAGCATTTCCTTTAACTTCAATATGTGCTTTTGACTCTTCTTAAGAAACTTTTTAGTGTTATCCAAAAGATAGCTATAGTCTATATAATGGTGATCATTTCTATATTCATATAGATCTCTTTCAACTTTCTCTTTAAGCTCCAATAGGTTTTCTTCTACTTATTCCATGGGATAATAATCAACTGATTCTATACAAACTATTTCTAGATTTTCTTCTTCCCTTGTAGAGAAAAATTCAACATCATCACATTTTGAATTATTGCAATCAAGGGTTTATGGAGATTCATTACCTTCATTTGAAATATCTTCAATATCTTCCTTTTTTTTATCATCATCATATGATTTCTTTGACTTCATTTGAAATGTCTTCAAGATCTTCTTTTTTTCCAACATGATCATATTTGGAAAAAATGCAACCAAGAGTTTTTGGAGATTCTTTTCCTTCATTTGTCTTGATGGAGTTGTCTTCAATATATTTCTTATTTCTTTGGTATGTATCCTTTATCTTTATCTATAGATCCTTGGCAGAATTCCATTGTCGCATGCTTTCCTTGATAAGGCTTGAGAGTCCACTAAGAATGGTCTTGAGAGATAATGCATCATTCTTCTTTACTTCCCTTTGAGTTGCAAACTGTGACTTGTTCTTCAAGCAAACTGATCCACCAATGGCTACCTTCAAAATACTTGCTTCCATATCTTTCAAATGAACTCTCATTTCTATTCTCCAAGTAGAATATTTTTACTCATCAAGGATTGGAAATTCATCATTCATTTGTGTGTCTATGGATCTCCTCCAAGCTTGTTAAGGATTATAGTGAAGGCCTGCTCTCATACCAATTATTGGACATATCGACTACTCTGAGAGGAGGAGGGGGTGAATAGGGTAGGGATATTTTTCCAAAATCTTCCCTCTTACAAACTTCTTAGTTAGCAATCACCATTTACTCATTACTTATTACTGTCATTCATAACCAGTCAAATGTAAATATACATCAACAACATATAATAGAAACATATATCATCAACAAGTCATCATCAAAAGGATCAAAACGAACACAAGATGTATGTACAATTTTATTTTTATTACAAACTACAATCCTTGGGTTTTTCGTAAACAACTGGATAGAGTACAATTCTATAAGAGCACTAGCTCTATAATGCAAGACTTAACTTACACACTCAGCACCAACTGAGATGAGGCAACAATCCTCAATAGATGTCAATCTCTCAATAGGGATGTGACCTGTCGATAGTTAAGCACACATATGTATGCACCCTACCAGTAGTACAACCCATGTATGTACGTTCTCTATCTCACTGCAACCTACGTATGATTTCATAAACTAGGGTTTCTGAAACTTCATCTTTCTGGCCCTTCAAACTCTTTCTCTTATGTCACATCCACTTCTGATCTTGTCACTGTACTATCTGAACCATAACCAATATCAACACATCTATGTTCTTCCACAACCAACTCATACTCATCAACCATACAATATGAATGCTACTCATCATGTATAAACAACGAGTATACTATAACAATCATATATGTACTGAATCATAAGAGTTCTTCTCACTCTATCATCCAACAAAAATCAAATCACAACAACCATATAAAGAATTCCTTAAGCATTCACCACACAACATGCAAGAGTATCCATCAAGACAAAAATGTAACCATACCATAGTATGAGTGGCATATCTGAGCCCATAGAGTGAAGATATGGAACCTACTTCAGTATTCAAGGTCTTGGCACCAGCTCAACCATAAGTCTTCATGACTTAATCAATTGTGCGTTCCCTATCTTCATTCATCCCACGTATGTATGTGCCCTGACTCACTACAACCCGCGTATACCTCATAAACTAGGGTTTCTGAGCTTCCGAGACTTTTGTTTTCATGATCTCAAACTTGTTGAAACTATGATGCGTCCATGAGATCCTCCATTTCTTCTCTCTCTTAGAATATATCTTCAATGCATGATCAAGAGATACATAAGAGATCCACACAAGATTCTCACCAAATATACACAAGAGATGCATAGATGACCTCATAAGAGATACAAAAGATACATTTCACAAGAGACCCTTGCCTCTTATTTCTACTCTCCAAGTAGAAGTATCTTCTAGGTCACTTAATCCACTTCTAGGTCACTTAACACATTTCTAGGTCACTTAACCTATTTTCCTCATTTTAGGGTTAACCACTTTCCATAATTGGAAAGTTCTCCATTACTTTATCATTTAAATATTCCTCCTCAATTTTTTCACCTCACTTTATCATTTAAATAATCTTCTTTGATTTTGTCACTTCTCTTTATTATTTAAATAATCCTTCTTGACTTTGTCACTTCACTTTATCATTTAAATAATAATTTCTTCTTTGCAAGATCTTTGACTTCTTTGACCTTTTGGGGCTTCAAGCCTACATATGAGGGTCCTCCATCTTCGTAAGACCATAACTCTCAAACCATGAGGATTTATATGACACTCGACATACCACCGGAAATGGCATGAAAAACACTATCCATCCAGGATAGTTTCACTTACAAATTCACTGATCTTCATTTCATTATTCCACAATTAAGCGTGGGTTCTCCAACCATACTTCAAGGATAACTCAACCAAAAAGCGTCTTCGCATGAGGCATTTCACCATAAGGGGACCATTTTGGATTTCATCCATTTTTACACCTTATCAAACATGATAAGCCAATAATGATTCATCTTTACATTAATCTGACAATGCATCATATACCAATGAAACATATCGATCCATCTTCATCTATGAATCATATCAATGACATCATTAAATCATCATTTGGCATCAACCAATTCCTTGGCATCAATCCTTTGACATCAATAAATCAATCATTCTTTGACATCAATCAAACCAATCATCCTTTGGCATCAATCCTTTGAAATCAATTAATTAAATCTTTGGCATCAATGGGAACATGATTAAAAAATCTCCCCCTTTGGAATTGATGGCAATACCAACATTGATGTCAACACCAATCATTGATGTCAACATGTAGACAAGGCATGATCTACATCAATAGTCATATATCAATGCGACTATCTCTCCATATCTATAATCATCAATCACATCAATGTGACTATCTCTCCCCCTTTCACATCAATGGAGAAGGGTAATTATCCCCTTGGGGTTTCTCCCCCTTTGACTATCACTCCCCCTATCTAAATTCCTTTGATATTCCTCTGAATAATATCTTTCCCTTTTGAACAAGGGATCTTACTCTCAATATACATCGCTCATTCTCCCCTTGTGACCATCGCTCCACCTGGAATTATGCCTATTTTCTCTTTCTTCAAATATAGGGCTCTTTACTCCTAGAATCATGGGAAGAAAAATGACTCCCCCTATATTCTTTGCAATATGAACAATATGATACCACTGAAATATGCTTCTGCTGCAAATGCTACTGCTCAATTGGATCATAGAAAAACCACACTTTCTATGACGATCCTTGGATGTGTCCATGTATCAAAACTTGTTCCATATCATGAAACAAAAGATATGTCAACAATGAAATAAAACATTAACAAAGTACATCATGTACCAAATTGTGTGTCCACCATGCACAATACCCATGTACATCAACCATGTACATAAACACCATATAATGTTCCATAGGATATCGTCAATGGAGTGTATCGGCCATGTGCCTCTACCAATATGTCACCCATGTGCATCTACCAATATGCCAACCATGTGCATCTACCAATATACAAAACAAGTGTTATATCACTCATGATATGTCTCCACCATGAACCAAGTGCCATAATCATGTATCTCAATCAATAAAGTGTCTCAACTATATCATCAATACATCATGTACCAAAATATGTGTTGATATACCAATGGTGTACTTTTGGCCAAGTACTATCATCAAACATAAACCATATATGAGTGTACCAAACATGCTCATCACTTATACTATGCAAGTGCATCAAACATGCTCCAATATCACAACAAAATGAATCCTCATCCATGTATGCCAAAAACATCACAAACCATGTGACAATCAATTTGCTAGTAGGTGCCTCTACCAATGTACTAGAAGTGTACCAATCATGCATTAAATCATCAATGATGTACAACATGATCACCTCATGAACTCACCAACTACATATTCCAATATGTAGCCCAACCATATGCCAAATGTATGCACCAATATCTCCAAAAAATATGCTACTAATAATACATATATGAAACTGAAATATGTACCAACCATGTACCCCAATAGATCAGCCTCAATCCTCCGTTCACTATGACAAATACTAAGCATCCAGCAATACATGTACTAGTAGTGTGCTTCAATAGATTAATGACATTTCTAGCTAGCATCATCAAGATATATCACATAACCAAGATACCATAACTTCATTGTCATAACCAACATTGTTTTCAACATAAAATGCCTCAGTCCATACTCATGGGTTAATGCCACCCATTCAAGATAGCCTTTCATTTTAAATCATCACTTTACATAATCCAATATGTAAACATCAAGATATTGCAGAAAACAATGTCAGAACCTACAAAAAACTATGTCACACCCTACATCACAGAGTTATACCATCACATAAAACTGCAACCCATGTGCAAAGCCCTTTTCTTTAGGCTTCACCACATATACGTGACCTGCATCACAGATAGCTCGTGTGTGTATGCGATCTATTCAAGGTCAGCTTGTGTATGTACACGATTGTTACCACTGTCACCCACATATTCTTTAGTAGATGACACACTTGAGATTACCTCAATGCTTCCTTTCTTCTCTAGTTGTTCAGTCTTCTTCACCCACTTCTAAAGATGTCCCTGCTTCTCAGAACTTGAGCTCTGAGCTTCCATATTTTCAAATATGTCTCCCCTCCTTCATTCCTTCTTCTAGTCATGTTATATGAAGTCCTCATCATGGACCTTTTTCCTTGTGTTCCAACAATCATGTGATTTGTGGCCAAATCCACTATAGTTGTATCATCTCATGGTGTGACAGTGAACAACAATGTGTCCTTCTTGATCACATCTCCAACACCTTGTGGTGTTAAGAAATATTTCATTATTTCTCTTTGCATAAGATCTACATTCCAAAGCTTTGTGACCATATTCATTACATGAATAACATTGACCATGAAAAATAGTTTAATACCTTTGCTTCAGTGTCCATATTCTTTGAGGTGTAAGGATGGATTCTTGATGTCTTGCTTGCTTTGTTCTTTTGAAATTTTCCTTACCTTGTGTAGATGGTTGACTTCCAACATTTTATTCATCCTTTAATACCGAGGGACTTACCTTATGCTTCTTTGAGGTGTTTTCTTCAACATGTGTAGCTTCTCCCTTATATCCAAGACCTGATTTATCATTTGGTGATGTAACATACCCACTACCTAATAAAATTTTTGTGGTCCTCTGTCGAACTCGAGCTCCTAAATGACCATGGAGCTCCAATCGTATACTGGCTCTTCCTCTTTTCTTCCCCACTCTCAGGAAATCGTGGGTCATGATCGCGGTTCAATTTGAACGTAATGCCTATTTGTATTTCGTGCTCCGGCACTGTAGTAATGTCCAAACATTATAATCTGCAACCACCGAAGCCTGCCAGGGCTAACGTATGTCCCATAGGGATGAGTTCCCATGGGGCCAGCGAATGGTCAATAGGAATAAACCTCAACAGGGGTAGAGAAAAGCCAATGAGAAATGTCCGTTGCACGGTTAGGTGGCATACGGGTGGTAAGAGGGAAACGTGACATGGTGGTCATCATGACAGGGAGGGGGCCCCACTTCACATGCCACACTATTCCGGAACCCCTCCCCATTAAAGGCAGAATGGCAAGGGGGGTCCGGAATCCACCTGGAAATCGTTGATCACGATGAGTAAATCACAACCGTTAGAGAGTTGCACATCCAATTCCAGAACCCCCCCATTAAAGGTAGAATGGAAAGGGGGGTCCGGAATGCATTCTCAACTGTAGATATGGGCGGGTGGACTCTGATCGTCCAGATCTGCTCACCGCTTATCCTAAAGAATAACCACGTCCTGGTTTATTTTAACGTATTGTTTCCATATCTAATGGTCATTACGGACCCGGAGATCCTCCGAAGGAATCTCCTCCATCCATCGGGGTTTTGAATATCACAATATTGGAATACATAAACCTTTTTCCCTCGGAATCCCCTATATCCCGATATGACGTCAGCTTCCGCTAGTCCCCTAGACTAGACCTTTTTGTCCACACAACCTCCCTCTATATGACCGAAGTCATACCCTTTCATCAGGGTTTTGAGGTTTACGATGTCATAATACACTCGCCCACAGAACTTGCGATTCCCGAATCCCGACTCTCCACTGCAGTGACAACTGGTTTCCACTATGGCTCTTTCCTCCTTATCAGGGTTTCGGGGTTCGCGGTTTCGAAATGCAAAGTTTCCGCATCCACAGAATCCCTTATATGCCGATGGACAACCTCCTATCAGACCTTCCTCCAATGGCACCGATCTCCTCCACGCGCCCATTCCATATGGATGGCTCCGATTAATTCTCGGGGTTCGAGACTTTTGATGTCCCGATTTCCTTCGACCTCAGGAATGTTGATTTCCCGATTCTCCGACTCTCGTCAGATTTATGACACGCATCCCAAATGGATGGATGGTCCTAGTTAACTCTCGGGGTTTCATGACTTTTTATGTCCTGGACGCCTTGTCCCTAGGACTCGCGAAATTCCAAACTCCGACTCCCCTTCATATCTCTGACACACGTCCCAATTAATTGGACGGTTCAGATCGCCCCTCGCATTTTCGAGACTTCCGACGTCCCGACTTTCACGACCTCAGGAAATCCGATTTATTGAATGCCGATATCCCAAGACGAGAGATCTCGTGACACGTGGCCTCCGTTAATCAGTCGGTTCAGATCTATCCCAGGGAAAAGTCCCTATATACTGGAGTCTTATCCCTCAGGTAACTCTTGACAGATCTAATGGTTGTCGGGCTGTTCAACCGAGATCCAACAATTCGTAATGGTTCCTACTCATGTATTCTTCCACGACTCCCTGGGCGTGGGAAAGATCCATGGTCCAGATATTCTAATGAACCTTGGGAATCTATGGTCCTAAACTCTTCGCTACCCATGAAGACATAGGAGAATAAAGGGGTAAGGCATTTAACCCCCTACTTTCTCCTACAAATCTAATGGTCATGGGTGGACGCAGATTCCCCGACGAATTCTCGTCCGTGGATTACTATCCATCAGGGTTAAAGCACTTAACACTCCCCCTTCTTCCTCCGATCTGACGGTCGTGAATGACCATGGATCTCCTGACGGGATCTCATCCATTGATTTGTTACTTCGTCCCTAGGCTGTCATCTGGTCCCTCAAAAGGACTCGTTCCTCCTGATGAAGGATTTCTAAGGCCTTACGCCTTCACTGTTCTTATCGGAGGTATGTAGGAATGTCGTCTTCCCGATAATCAGACATGAAAACTTAATTGACCAGTGCACACACATAACGACTTCATGAAGATATAAATCCTACGTAGTCCTTCCATATGAATATACATATAACTACTAGCACTGATCAAAACACCATACAGTTATTCTTATAATGAAATCATTCATTGTTTCTCAACTTACGAGCATAATTATCAGAACAAGCACACACACACACACACACACACACACACACACACATATATATATATATCAGGATGCCAGAGGCAAAACACTTATTATAAATAATTTCAGAAGTGGGTGCAACTACTGAGAGGGGTGCTCGTTTCCACCCAACCGTAGGCTCAACGACTCCCAACGGATTTACCACTAGACACCCCCGAGCTGAGACCACGATGCTCTGAGACTGTGTATCTCTGTCTACCAGTGACTAGGAGAGAAGGTTGCAATCCCTCCTCTCTACTATCACTCACTCTACGTAAAATTTCCAGAGTTCCCCTCGCGTCTGCCCCCTCTAATCGCTTCTTCCATACGCCTTATCCTCTCGCGAGGTTGCATGTGGCACGATTACCCTCGCGTTGATCAGGCCTAATGGCTCTACGGATGGGTGGTTCACCATCCCATCCCTCATCAAGCCATCCACCTACCAGCCTACGAGGCATTGAATTTCAGGGCCAACGAGCCGCTTTTGGTTCTCCGGGCCAGTGGAGTCCAAATACGGTATTTAATTCTCGGTGGAATTTAACGCTACCTTTTCAGGTGCCTTCCACCGCCATCATGGTCTCTTTTTCTGCACATCCCCTCTCAACAGTCCTGCAATAAATTCAAAATGTCATTCACATTTATTGACCTTCTCCTCAAGGTCCATTTACATCACATATTCACACTTATGAGTTTGCCATAGTTCTTGGCTAGTCCAGTTATATTTACAAGCTGGGGGAAACAGGGTGTTACAATTCCCTCCCCCTTAAAAGGAACATCGTCCTCGATTTTCTTATCTACTAACATGAATTTCATGTACAAAAGTAAACAAAATCAGATATGCCAGTTTCATGGCATCTTCCATCTCCCATGTAGCCTCATCTGGGCCAAAATGTTTCCACTGCACCTTGACCTGTGCAATGGTTCTGTTCCGGAGTCGGGTTTCCTT
Source organism: Picea engelmannii (assembly GCA_009831015.1). Classification (NCBI taxonomy): domain Eukaryota; kingdom Viridiplantae; phylum Streptophyta; class Pinopsida; order Pinales; family Pinaceae; genus Picea; species Picea engelmannii. The sequence continues at coordinate 48,991 of ML814210.1, read as the reverse complement.
TCTGTCCAATATGCATTAGGGTTCTGGTAGAAATTCTCCCTCCGGTTCCACCTGGATCACATACCAGTCAATTATATGATTAACATCATGTACATATTTCTTCAATAATGAAACATGGAAAACATTATGTGCTTTTACTGTGGGAGGGAGTGCTAGCCGATAGGCTATAGGTCCCACTCTATCTAGAACCTCAAAGGGTCCACAATACCAGGGTGCCAATTTGGCACAAGCTCCTATTTTCAGGGAGCTCCTTCTGGGCTTAATTCTGAGATATACATGGTCTCCCATTTTGAACTCTCTTGGAGTTCTCTTTTGATCAACATAGCTTTTCTGTCGACTCTGAGCGGCCTTCAGATTTTGTTTTATCTGAGTCACTTGCTGTTCCATTTCTTTCAACATATCGGGTCCAATAGAAATCCTATTTACAGGATTACTCCAACTGACTGGAGTATTACACTGTCTACCATAGAGGACCTCGAAGGGACTCATCTTTAAGGATGCTTGGTAGCTGTTGTTGTAGGCAAATTCTACCAATGGCAGGTAGTCTTCCCATTTCCTAGGTTGGTGCATCACATGCATCCTTAACATATCTTTTAATATCTGATTTACTCTTTCTGTCTGTCCATCGGTTTGAGGGTGATAGGCGGTACTAAACAACAATTTGGTCTCTAAACCCGCCATCAGTGATTTCCAGAATTTGGAGGTGAATTTTGTGTCTCTATCCGATATTATCTCTCTCGGCATACCGTGCAGTCGGAATATATCTTTCATGAATACCTGGGCGATATCTATCGCCTTGCAGGTTTATTTGATGGGGATGAAATGAGAGGACTTGCTCAGTTTATCCACCACCACCATAATGGCATCATTCTGTTTGGTTGAAGTTGGTAATCCAGTGATAAAATCCATGGAGATGGTTTCCCATTTCCATTTTGGGATGGGAAAAGGGTGTAATAGTCCTGCTGGGTGTCGATGTTCTGCTTTAACCTGTTGGCATTCTATGCATTAGGCCAAATATTTGGCTATGTCCTTCTTCAATCCTGGCCAGTAAAACTGCTTCCGAGTGGCAGTAATCATTTTCTGGTATACTGGGTGGCCAGTGTAGGGTCTTTTGTGTAATTCGTCCATGATGAACCTCTTTAAGTCATCACAATTGGGGATGTACAGTCTATCTCTGTAAGTGAGCAGGCCTCCTTCGGTCATCTGATAGCCTTCATATTTTGTTCCAGTGGGTTCTTGCTATAGGTACAGGGTCACATTTCGGACGAAGGAATCGATTTCTTGTGCATTTCTGACTCTGCTCTTGACATCTATCTCGCAGGTACTCACCGCTCCCAGGTGAATTGTTCTCATGCTTCTGCTAAGGGCATAAGCCACCCTATTATCTCTCCCTTTAATATGTTTGATTTCAAAATCAAATTCGCTCAGGAGGGCCATCCATCTGGCTTGTCTAGCATTAAGCTTGGGTTGATCAAACAGATACCGCAATCCACAGTGATCCGTCATCAATACAAACTTCTTTCCCAGGAGGTAATGCCTCCACATTTTCAAGGCATGCACTATGGCAGCCAGTTCTAGATCATGAGTCACATAGTTGAC
>ML814210.1:10852-34298 GCA_009831015.1 Picea engelmannii | reverse complement strand
TTTTTTTATTTTAGATCTTTTTTTTCGAATCTTATTTTTGAATTTTGACATGTTTTTTAGTATCTTTTTTGTTTTTTTGGTCATATTTGTTTTTACATTTCAAGGGATTTTTTACTCTGTCTTTTTCTACAAAAACAAATAGATATTCTTTAAAAATTATTGTTTTCTGGTGAAAATTTTCTCTTATTTTCAATTTTTTTTAGTTTTTTTTTCCACCCTTTTTAAATGTTTTTTTCTTCAAATTTGGGTTTTGAATATATTTTTTAAAATGTATTTGTTTTCATAGTATTATGTATTATGTTGTGTTTGGAGTGATAAACTAAGATTTTAAAAGTAAGCAAATAAGGGTTGATTTGATGATTTTGTTTATAGTAACAATTATTTGGTTTACCACTTTAAAAAATGTGTCATTTTATTACCCCAAATTTAAAATGGGTGCTACCAGTTTTCAATTTGACGACTGATTTTGAGGTTTTGGTTTTAATGGTACCGACTGCTAAAAGTACGATTTCAAAATATCTATAAATTTGACTTTTTGAAAAAACAAATATGTAACATCATTTTTTTTATTTAGGTGTCGATTTGAAGGTTTTTATGAGCTATTGTATGCATTTTGAAGGCAATATTTGAGAAATGTTGAAATTTTGACCCCGTTTGAAAAAATAGTGCTACCGGTAGCACCATTTTTATTTATTTATGGGTTGATTTTCATGTTTGTTTTGCAAAAATATGGGTTTTTTGGGCCATAGTTCTCATTTTGAGGTCACAGTTCTCGTTAAGTTGGTAACATTGGTGGAATTTATAGGTGAATGTTGGGGTGAAAAAACTATGACAAAGATACATGCTCTGTTTCAGGAGTACGAGGATCTCTTTCGTAAGTGTTTTTTATAATTGAAGGGAATTAAGGGATATTTAGGAGAGATTAAGATCATACTAAAACTACATTATAAGCATGTCAATAATAGACCATACCATCTTAATCTGTGAGTCAAGGAAAAGGTTAACAAGGAGATAGATTGAATGTTAGCAGCCAGGATAATTTTTCCCATGGGTGAAGCTGAGTGGATCAGTCATATTGTAATCTAGATAAAGAAGGTACTGATGATATAAGAGTATGTCTTGATTGCAAGAGTATGAACTCAACTTGTGTACATGACCCTTTTCCTACTTTTTATAGTGATGAAGTTCTTGATCAAGTGATGAGAAATTAATCATATGCTATTACAGATGGATTCTATGGATACAATCAGGTTAGAATTGCGGAAGAGGATAAAAGAAAGACTACCTTCACTACATAATGGGTTATTTTTCTTATAATGTTATGCCCTTTGGACTGAAGAATGCCCCAACTGTTTTCTCTCGCATTGTTGTTGCTACATTATGCGAATTTATTCATAAATTTATTGAATTTTATATGGATGAATTGACCGTGTACATCCTATTGAAGAAGCACATAGGTCTAATCCAATTTGTGTTTTATCATTCCAGACAACTACATATTTATTTAAACCCGAAGAAGTGTATTTTTTGTGTACCATTTGGAAATATATTAGGACATATAATATGCATGAAAGGAGTGTTGGTTGATCCTACAAATATTCTTGTGATACTAAATATGCCTCATCCTACGAGTGATAAATAATTGTGGTCAACATTTGGCCACATTGGGTACTACTATAGATTTATCAGGAATTGCACAAGCATAATTTCCCCATTGGATAAATTATTGAAGAAATATAATGCCTTCAGTTCGAAGCCAGAGTGCGATCAAGAGTTTGACTTCTTCAAAAAAAATTGAGTACTACCCCTATTCCGGTATACCAAAAATGGAAAGTGGAATTCCATGTACACATTGATTCTTCTGGAATTGCTTTGGGTGCAATCCTTATGTAACCTGGAGAAGGAAACCTAGATCATCCCATCTACTTTGCTAGTAGGAATATTTCTCAGGATGAGCACAACTACACTACAACTTAAAGGGAATGTTTGGATATCATTTATGCTTTGAAAAAGTTTAGAAATTATTTGTTAGTTGAGAATTTTAAATTCTTTATTGATCATTCTTATTTGAAATATTTGGTTAATAAGTCTTTGTTAGAAGGAAAAATTTGAATATGGTTGTTTTTGTTTTGGGAATATTTTTTTGAGGTCATTGATAATAAAAGTAAATTAAATGTGTGCCCCGACCATTTTTCTAGACTAGAGTCAAGAGAATTCATAGAGTTGTAGATTACTAGCTCCCTGATGCAGATCTTTTCAAAGTTGAAGTTATTCATGATTACTTGTATGAAATTATCTTATTTTTGAGAATGGGTGTATTCCCTAAAGGTTATTCCAAAAATCAAAATAAACATCCAGTGGTTCATGCAGTAGACTATCAACTGATTATAGGTTAGTTGTACAAGTTCGGATTGAACAATATCCTTAGACAATGTTTTCTTGACCATGAAAGATTGGATATCTTGTGGGAGTGTCATAGTGGAGTTGTGGGAGGCCACATAGGAGGTAAGACAACAAAACAAAAATATTACAAGTAGGATTTTGGTGGCTGACTGTACTCAAGGATGCCAACAACCATGCTAGAACATGTTATGTTTGTCAATGGGTTGGTAAGCCATTACGTAGGGATGAGTTATCGTTACACCCTATTCGTTAATTACAGGACTTTGAGAATCGGATCATGGACTTCATCAGTCCCATTAAACCATCGTCCAAACACTCAAAGTCCAGATACATAATCACCGCTATCAATTACTTAACTCATTGAGATGAAGAAGAAGTTGTTCAGGATTGTTCAAGGGGTACAACATCTTGGTTCATCTTTGAGAACATAATCACTATATTTGGGTGTCCTCGTATTTTAATAAGCAATCAAGGATCCCACATTATCAATCATACTATTACTACTCTTGGTAATTTCTCATTCAAAAACATACAAGCAGACTGTATCATATGCAAGCCAATGGTATAGTGGATGTGTTTAACAAAATACTAGAGAGGTGATTGACTAAATTTTGTTGCGCTAATTGAGATGACTAGGATGAAATAGTTCCATTTATTCTATGAGATTATATAACTACTACAAAGAAACTGCACAAGTATACTCCTTTCCAACTACTGTATGGGAGAGAAACGATAGTCACAATTGAGTTCCTCACACTTAGTTTATACATTGTGTAAGTTACTCAAATGACAAATGATGAATCAATTGTAGAAAGGGTTGTAGAACTGATGGAACTCAAAGAAGCCATATTATTATTTTCATCAGACTATGGAGAAGGCTCGACATAAATCTTGGCATGATAAGAAAATTAAGACTAAGAAGTTTGTGGAAGGTGATCAAGTCTTGTTCTACGACAATAAGTACCCAAAGAATCTAGGAAAATTACAACTGCATTGGCTCAGACCTTTCATAGTTGCATACATTCTGGCATTTGGGCCTATCAGGCTCATGCAACTAGATGACATTATTCTTCTAGGGTAGGTGAATGGTGCATACATGAATCCATACGTTTCTTCCCAATAGGATAAGATCAACGACACTTCTCTCACTAGGAGTGACCAAAGTAGGTAGGTTTCGATTTTTCATTGTTGTTTCTTGTAGTGTCAATAAAGTATTAGCATGCCTGTCATCACACGTCTAAGTGTCTAGCTCTCACTATCAGATAATCCAACCGAGATCCCACCATTGTGGTTGGGGAGGTCTTCATAAAATACTATTATATTTAGTAGTTTCCAAGTTTGTAATGCATGCCACGTCATTGTCACTTTGTTCATTAAATATTGTTGGTAACATTTTCATTGTTGTCCCATCAACACCAGTCCAAGTCATTTAATCGCTCGTTCCTTTATTCTTAATTGTCGATGGGTTCTTTAGATATTATAGATATCTCATATTTTCAAAACTATCTTGGTACTTGTGCTCTTTATTACCCCAAATCACCACTTTATTTTTTTACGTACGTTGGTCCTATCCGACAATAATGTCGAATTAATTCTACATTGTCTCTCTTAATGATTGATCAAAATGTCACCTCCATGTTGTTGTCTATAAACTCTTCATTATATAAATGATCCATTTTTTTTTCCTCAATATATTTCCATATCCAACCTTGGCGCCCACTCAGTATCTCGTGAACTCGCACCTACACCCTTGGCCCTTGTCACGCTTGTCTACTATCATCGGTTTCCAACCATGTGTTGACCTGGAGATGCTTGGGTAACTTTCCCAAAGCTTTTTTTTCTCACTAACAATGTTGAATTGTGATTTTTCATCCTTGGAGACATTTAAGGGAAATTCAAGCAAACTCGACTAACTGATATAGACTTTTCAGATGGTGCTTTATTTCCTTAGATGAAAGTCGAGGTTTATCTGGATTATGTTCAATTAATATTGGGTGATGTTGGGGTTGAGTGGAAGGCTCCCTATGTGTGTCTACGTGAGTCTACCATTGCATACTTGCACGATTTGGTAGTATTCAGGACATTCAAAGAAATCACGCACTGTATCAAGTTCCTTATCAGTCTCATTCACAATGGCTCCCTGTGATTAGATAGAGAGTATCTCATTCATGTCGAACATATAAAATAGTGTGCAAGTGTCTCTATGGAGGGAGAAGATGTTACTAAGGGATTCCAGGGGTTTGGAAAGTGCAAAAAGAATAAGGGAGAGCCTATTCTCTACAAAAAATTTAATACCAAGTGAGGTGGCAGAGGAGCCCCAATTGACTCCATTCTTCCCAAAACGGTTTGTTTCACTTGCTACCCTATCACGTACAAAGTCATGAGGAATTACACTAGAGGGGAATGCACATTATACACTCTTTCCATTGTGAACCTCTATGTGCAAGGAGTAGTCATGAAGTGGTACCAAAATTTGTTGATGAATATGTTGCATGCTTGTGCGGGTGCACATGAGAAAGATGATTATTTGATCTATGGTTATATTTTAGTTTCCTTTTCCATGTGGAAATGGAGACGACCAGTGGGGAGGTATATCATGGTAACTTCATATAGTTGAGTTGCGATGAGGTTTAAGCCCTGGAGAGATCTCACTGATGTTACCAATACCTCCTTCAATAGTGGTTCTTTTCTCCAGTGGTTCAATTACCTCGTTGACATCACTCAATGTATATGAATCCACAAGGACTTTCTCAATCACCATACCAACAAGACATGATTTTTCATGAGCCGAGAAAACACCTTTATGAAGCCTCTTAGTACAACAAAAGAGTAGTTTTATGCCCCCCCACTTCCTTACTACATTGACGAGAAGATGTTCGACAAGGAGGTATATTCCTGGCTTGGGGTCAAGAGAGAACATAAGTGATTTGGCATCCCCTATCAGTTACCATACATTTATGGATGGAAATCCCCAAAAAATATTCCAGGATCCAACATAACTGACCATAAATGACAGTGCACACCCTTGTACTCCAGGAAAGAAGAAGGAGAATAAGAGACATTCCCTAGGACTGTGCCACTTCCATCTTTGTCCATATCATATGATGCTACCATTTCAGGTAAGTAATTGCATGAACCCATTTACACTGCCTTTATTATTAATAAACCACACACTATCTCTTCCTCTATTGACCCCATTATCATGAATGCCACACCTCTTTCATCCCTTCCACCTCCCACTCATATTCCCTCATATATCCCATCATCCGTTCACATTATTGATATCCCCAATGTTCTTGTAGTTGAACATAAGAGTACCCCCATCATCGAAGAGGTTATTTGAAAAAAAAATACCTTCACCCTTGATGCCCCTCTTTCCCCTTTATTATCCCATGCCCGCACCCGTATTGATACTTCCTTGCAATATTCTAGCGACCATTTTGTTATGAATGCATGCACCAGCGTTCCAATTCCATGAAATTTCCCTAGGTTCTGTAAGTCCAAGTCCCCCTCGACACAAAACAAAAGACTATTATCCATTATTAGTTGGAGACATGGACAAAAGTGAAAGCACAGATGGAATAAGATCCCCCATAGGAGTAGAAAGATACCCAAGATAACACTCGATCAATCCAAATAATGATCTCAATTAAATAACAGTTTGTGTCAATTTTTTAGGATCCCTAATATTGTCGTGATATCTTAGAGCTATGCCTAGATCAACCAGATGTGGCTGCAACGCTTCCACAAGAGGTCCAACACATGCTTGCACACATTTTTCAAGAAAATTTGTCTTGTCCTGATGGCACTGACACTCCCATCATGTCAGAACACTCTATTCTCAGTGGCTAGCTGCTAGCATCATGGTTTCCAATGGACTTGTCTCTCACTAGTGGAGAGATTTCACCTTGGTCTATCCCCCATCTCTTGCATATTATGCGTGCATCCAATAACTAATTGGAGGATAGGATGATTACAACTGAACATGTTAATGATGATTTCATACAATAGTCACAACAATTTCACCTGGATATAGTTTCCACATATTCAACCAGAGAATATGAGCATGGATTTTGAGTACATGTTGAATCCACTATTGCGTTCATGTCTAATAATTTTTTTCAAGTTTGGCCCAAATTTAGACAAGTAGCACTAGGGATTCCAGAAGACATTACCCTAGTTGTGACTGCAGAATGAATCATGATTTTTGCAGATGCATGGATGTAAATCACAAGGAAGGATGACAGTCTCCACCTACATCTTGAGACTATTCAACTCTGGGAGCAAGAGAATCCTAAGTGTCTATGCAAGAAGATCACCCAGGTCATTGTTGAAGGCGATAAGTTCCGCTCATCCCTCCAATATTGGGCCCATGAATCTTGGGTTTTTTTTAATATGGTAAATGATTAGGTCAGGTTATTGGAGGACTACAACAAGTTGGTTTATGAGTTGTGTGCACAACTTAACTAGTTGAATGTGGAAGTGTAGGTTATCGATGATCTTATCAAGCCACAAGCCAATTTTGTATAGATCCAAGAAGTGTACAAAAATATGGATGCACTAAATGAGGCTACTCAAGCCACTAAGAAATAGCTTAGAGACTTCCGACCTATGGTCCAATATACATATTTCCAGTTGTAACACCTGGATTCAGCTGTCGATTCTGAATTTAATGCCCTTCTAGTCATCAAGCCTAAATAGATGACTGTTGTCTTGGGCCAAGAATTTTTTACATGTGCCTCCATTCTCATTAGGAAATGGCAAGAAAGAGTGTACCAATATGATCAATTCCACTAGTGAGTAGTGCAAGTCATCCCTGAGTTAGAAATTCCATTTGAGGGAGACCACCGTAAGGAAGTCGAAGGTTGACTTTCGATGACTGAACACCTGTGGTCGGGGCCTATTGGGCTCTTTATTTTTGGAAATGATAAAGTTTTGAGAAAATCACTGCATGGTAGCTATAAAATGGAAAGGAATAGAAATCAACTAAAAGAATGGAAATATAGCAGGGATAGTAGAAAGAACCATGTGCAAGTTGGATGAGCAGTTAGAAAAGAGGAAGGAGCACCTCATTCCTGCTAAAAATCCAAGAAGTGGATTAGTAAAAAGTATAAAGAGGATATCAACATGATGAGGAAAAGGATAATGGACAAATGATATCAGTGAAATCAGAAGTTATGAAGGGAAATGTAGCTCATAAGAGATATAGAGTCTTTATTATTGTTCATATTGGGGGAATGAGCGATAATATTCTATTGTAGTAGATATATTAGGAGTTATCATGATTGCGCAGAAGGGTTTTTGAGTCTTTAATGGGTTCTAGGATAAGTTTTCCTTGCGTAATATATATCCTAAGCTATGTATTCATTGTATGAAAAATTAGTATTGATGATAATAAAAATATTATTGGGCCCTAAAAATTTATTGTTGATTGAATTATCACGATGTGGATGAATCTATACTTCTAGTTTGCAATTTATTTTATCTGGTTTGTTTATTAATTGATCATTGTTTATGTATTTCAATGAGATCTGCTATATAACTTAATTACTAGTTATATAATTCTATTATTTTTTTCTCTTCGAATCGCTCTACCATGCCCATCTCAGATGTCCTTCAGGTAATACCTCCTTCCCTTCTGGAAGGTTGAATATTCTAATGTTGTTAGAGTACAAAAATACCCTATGTTGGTAACCTTTGAGAACCCTAGTCTTGCTTTTTTTTCAACACACTTTACGCCATTGCTTCACTATAGACAATAATTTTTTTGGGGTTGAAATCACATTATGATATGAACCTCCTAAGGATATGTATGTTCAATATATGATTCTTATTATATACCAATGTTGGTAAAAATATGTTATGCACTCACAATTTGATTAAAATTAATGATTTGTGTGTCTATTTTGTAGTGTCATTATCCTTTACTTGTACATGGTTTTGTGAACAATGACTTACCCAGGACCTACTATGTAACATAAAAAATATATGAATATCAAGTGATAATAATAATAAATAATAACAATAATAAATATTTATTAATTGTATAAGGGATGCATCCTTTCATGGATGGTCACCATATGTGCCTTTAGGTTCTCTATATGTTTGGCACTCTCATTGTACATGTATTCATCATATATTATCTATTTTATCTCATTATATACATTATTATTCAATATATTTTCTTGTCCAATATGGATTACATTTATTTATTCCATTTATGATTGATGATCATCGTAAGAAACATATTGGTTCTTTGCATTGGTATCAGATATTTGTTGTTGATCCTAGCCATCATACAAAAAAAAAATCAGAGTTTCTCTAATTTATCGAGGTCTTTGACCACGTGAGGGAGTTTTTCCATTAAAAAAAACAATCATCATAAAAAATTACCATTGAATAAAAAATCTTTTAGTTGCAAGAAATTATAAGTTATTATGAGATATCAACAAGAAGGAAAAAAAATAAAGGACAAAAAAGGGAGAAGAAAAAAGAAAGAAAGAAAGAACAAAGAAAGAATAAAAAAAGAAAAGATACTTTAAAAGAAAATATTCCAAAGAAGAAGGAAGAGTAAATTTTGATTTTGTTGTCACTGGTTTACAAGCCCATGGTTTTGGTAAACCATTGGACCATAGTATTTTCCCTACCCWACAAAAAAAGAATTTACAGTGGTAACTTTTTACAACTTCATGGTGGGGTTGAAGCCAAAATGAAAAGTCAATGACCTAAGTCTTTTGGAGTAATATTAATTCAATAAAAGTCAAAATATATTTTATCAAAATAATAATGTTCCRAATTAACTTGTGTAAATGATATTCATATAGGAAAAGTAAGAAGAGAGGTTATCATATCAAATATTGTGGAGTTATATATATCCACAAAAATACAAAGAGGAAAGTTAAAGGATTTAAAAAAAGAAGAAGTGAAAAGTGTATTGTTTTAAAAGTGGGTTCTTGAAATTCATACATTTATCATTTATAAAAAATAAATATGAAGTGAGGTATGACATATACAAAGAAAACATTTTCGGAAAAAAATGTCCCTATTGTGCAAAAGAGGAAGAGTATGAAAGGGCCTTATGATTGGAGCTCACCCTTTCCCATATTGTAAAAATCTTTTTACTTTAGTATAAAATCAAGGTGAAATGCATAGGGAAGTGAAAATAAAAGAATTAGAGAACCAACTAATTCATTATCAACAACACAACATAAATTTACAATTTTAGGTTGTGTTGGAGCAAATGCTAAAAAACCAAGAAGAGAGACAAAAACAAAATCTTGAGGGAAAATTACTAGAAAAGGACAAAGACATTTATTACTTAAAAAGTCATAACCAAAAGTTATTGGTACAAATAAATGAGGAAAAAGATAAGAAGCAAAGGGATCAGAAGTTAGAACAAGCTAATCACAATATCATTAAGAAATTAACAAAGAAAGATGAAGATAATTGTCATTTAAAGAAACATAATCAAAGCTTGGATGAACAAATCAAGAAGTTAAAGAATGAGAAGAAACTATCCAAAAAAGATGAAGAAAAATCTCAGTTAAGAATACTTAATCAACAATTACTTGCACATGTGCCATATCAAAATTATTTGTATTTGTATGTTGGATCACATCAAGAAATATTCATATGGCTATCATTCCAAGGTGGCGTCAAGAGATATATGAGATTGTTTGTATGTTTAAGAGGGAACTTCCCACCAGTTTTATGTACTTGCAAGTCCATCTTCTAATTCATCTACCTGATGAGGTCGAAATAGTTGGGATTCTCTCATGACGTTGGATGTTCTTCTTAGAGAGGTACATGAAAAAATTGAATACAAATGGAAAAATTGGAGGGCTTTATGGAAGAGGTGTACATAGTATACGATTCATTCTATTATGCCAGTGAGTACATCGTGTTATCACTATAACAATTTTTATATGGAATCCAAGTTTTGGGATTTAGCGAGAGTCTAAATCGGTGTAGAGGCGTGATAAACTGGAGAATGGGGCCATATCTAGTGAAAGGAGGCTAAGTCTAGCGGAAATGTGGAGTTGATGGGACCCAACAGGCCATAGATCGTAAGCACCGTAGATCAATGGTTAGGGATCATTTCGGGTGAAGAACTAGTGCAGAGGTTAATTATTGAAAGTGAGCCGAAACAAATACCATGGTTTCGACTCGGGACCACGTGGCACCACCAGATGCATTTTAGGTTGATAAGCAGTCTATCCTGAACTAGTTCACCTCGTCCCCAAAATCAGGTGTATATAAAGGACTGGGCCCTTGTCATTATTTTATGTTTTTTCAAATCATTGGAACAATGAAAGTTCGTGCCCACTCCATTCTAGCTAAAGCTCAACAATGCACCAAAATCACGTGTTTTCCACTCATTCACAAGTATTTATCATCGCTTTCATGGACCTTTTCATTTTGTTTGCAGCAGAGAAAGATCCCCCACGAAACGAAGAATCCCTAACTGACAAAGATTCTGATGTGCTCGACATCGAAATAACCATCTCACATGTCTCTGTGTCCAGAGCCAATTTGGAAGATAAGGTAGGGAAACAAATACCCTTTCCTGAACCATTCTAGGCCTCCATAGTCCCTTACGCCATCGAGGTCACACTCCCTTTCCCAGAATTCATAAGTTGGTGCGCAAAAAAATACTCACATGAAGATAAAGTCATATTAAACAAATTAGGGTCAGATGTTCTATGTAGAGTATATAGCCCGTCAATTCGATATGACCTCGGCATACCAGAGTCCTCCTCCATAGTGTCTGAACCCTTTGAGGAAGAAAATCTAGTTATGATTTATAGGTAATGTCCCCCTGGGGTCGAAAACCTATTTTTGTAGACATTTGTCAAACCCGAACATTATTCTGAGAGTTTGTCCTTTCCAATGAATGTAAATGTCATGGTTATTGAAATCCAGTGGGCATGTTCCATCCTCAGTCATATTTTAGGTTTAGATAATGACAAAAATGTAGTTTAGGCCAGGTTAGGTTTTATGTTAACATTCTTTCAGTCAGAGACTAATGAGTCAGTCCATATCAGCTTTGAAGGATTCATAGTTGATAATGTACACAAAAAAATAGTGAATTTCTAGTCACTAAGTCACTTTAGGTATTACACATACTTGCTCAAGATGTTATTGGAGAAAAACAAGAAAGAGTTCCTTGAATCGACATTCATCTCAACTGAATGCAAAATAATCAAAATGCTCATTTTCATAAATAAGATGATATACAAATTTTACAGCCTGATCTTCAACACCATCTTTCCAAGAGTCCTGGAGGACATGAAAAGTTATTTGTAGACAAATCCAGAAAATAGAGTGGGAGATTGGGTGTTGTTCATGCATTCTTCAGTAATTTGGGTATATGGTTGTCAAGAGGCCCCCTATCTCTTGCCTATTTTTCTGACACCCAAATTATTTTCCCTAGATTTCATCAGACAAAGAATATTCTCAGAGACATAACATTATCTAAAACTACACAAGGCATCCAACCTCAAATTCTCTTTCATCATAGGACCCTTTATTGTAAAAACTAGATCTTTATTATCTTAGATCCAGGCCAAACATAAGGATTTTGGACTTGCACAACTACAAGGGAGAGGATATGATCCACATCAGGTCATATCTAAAATAATATTGATGAACAAACATTCCCCTTATGAACATGAGTATGTTGAAGGTTTCGACAAATTGGAAAATTTAGAAAACTGTATTGATATGGAGACCATCCTGTAGCCTGATCAAACACAACAAGCGGGACCAACCCCAAAACATAATCCTCATAAGTTGATACTCCAAGTTCCCAAAGTAAGTGTCTACACCAAGAGAAGAATTTTAGAGGCCCTAGGCATCAACAGTCAACAAGATGCCCCTAAGAAAATGAAAGACACACAATCCCCACAGATAGTGGATCTGGAGGAAAGGAGCCTAAAGAGAAAGTAAGTATGGATAGAGTGAAGAGTGGCACAAACAAGGAAGAAGCTGGTAAAATAAGTATGCCCCAAAGTGAAATAATCTCGGGAGATTTCAGCAGCAAAAAACACATTTTTGATAAAGCAACTGGAGTAGTCTATCAATCCAGACAAGATTTGGCAAGGCAATATGCTGTGAAAGGAAGCTTGACCAGGATTGAAATAAGAGATTTGATACCTTAGGTAGAAAATATTTCTCACCAAAAGTCTTCTCTATTCACAGTCGAGGATATAGAGAAGAAGACACTCAACATAGAAGTTGCAGATGAGGATAAAGTTTCCGAGGTTAAGTTGCATTATGAAAACATCAGTGCCCTACACAAGGTGAAATTTGACAAAAATTCCAGTGACATGCTGTATTCAGACTACTTGGGCCATAGCTTGAAGATTTCAAGGATGAAAACTCATGCACTTATGTTGGAAGCACATTTGAGACAAGAGAAAGCATCTAGCATAGCTTGGTAGACTCAAGTCAAGAGATAGAATTTGAAGGTCCTCATGGAGTGAAATCTTCCTTAGAAGATAAAGACAAGATGATTCAAAGATTGAAGAAAAAAATAAAGATGTTTTCCACAAAGCATCCACAAATAGCAGAGCTGGTTTCTCTAGAACAAGAGAAAGATTCATTTCGATAGGAAGCATTAACTTACAAGGCCAAAGTATTGCAATTGGAGAAAGAAAAGGTCAATTGGTCACAAGGATAGACATAATTATCAAACATGTTTGTAGATACACCTTGTACTACATATACTGGGCAAGCACTGAAGCACTTCTCTAGGCTATGTCAAAAATTAGCCTGAAGGTAGGGGAAATCAAAATCCTTAAGGAAGATATAGAAAAGTTGCAACAAGAAATGAAAATAAAGGATGAGAAGATGGCCCAGTTCCAGAAAGAGAATCAAGATTTGCAGGAAAGAGTAGACAAGATGAAAACAAGTTTGAAAGGCAAAAGATTATTGCAGAGGGCCAAACACGTCATCTGGGACTCCATTATTGCTGAAGCTGCCAAGTTCAAGGTGTACCTTAATTTCATAAATGAAAAAGATATCATGGACATCACAACCAGAAGCAACTGCACTGTTGTGAATGAGACACTGGCAAAACAACCCTCAGAGTGGGCCCAAAATGATATAAATATGTTGAATTCCATCCCCACCTATGAACTTCAAACCATTGGGGTCAAAGACAGGACTACATTTATCATTTGGGCCACGAGGGTCATTGCCAAGCATATCTTGCTTAAGTCAGTTCAAACCAAATCAATAGAGATGGAGCAGAGCATACATGAATTCAATGATTTGTTTGAGGAGTTATTCATCAAAGTCCTCCCACCATTTTGGGATGGAAAAGGGAAATTATATGATCAGGAGGAATACAACTCTCACCTCACCCAATGAAGAATGGATCACTCCAAGTTTGAGATCCTGGAGGAAAACTTGAAAGGAAGAAATCTGGTGGAGTATTTGACCACATATTTCAAGATCTTGAATCAGTTCAAGACAGTAAAGATTGGGCTTCCAACCATGAATTGTGCCTATTTCATTGACTTGGAGATCCTGATCAAGGAAATGATGAACTACAATATCCCTTCTGACTTGCAATGGAAGGAGATAGTGAGACTAGGCATGACAAAATGCAGTTTCCCAAGAACCAACAAATAGCTCCCAAGTGTCACAAAATTGGCAGATCCAACAGAGGATCAAAATAAGACAGATGGCAAAGACATAAGTTGAAGGGTAAGAAGAACCGACCAATAGTTCATGAAATGTTTTGTCTGATCAATCATTGTAAATTGGTTCACATACCGAGGTTGTCGGTTGAAATTATTGTAGTCCATTTTAGAAGCCGAAACATTTCAGTTCATCTATTGTAATCAGTTTCTGATTTAAAGGAACTCAAAATTGTATAAATGATACAGGTTTTGAATGTATTAATGTTGGCAGAAGTGAAAGGGAACCTTTTAGTTGTTCTGGATTCAATTGTAAGTTTCTATAGTTGAATTGAATATATATGCAGAACCTTTGAAGTCTCTATGAAAAGATTCTAATGGTGGTGATATGAGTTATGTCTCTTATCCTTATATGCATTTCCCGTGTTCTTTAATTCCATTTGCATTTTCTTATATTTAAATTGGATAATTAAAAGCTCATAATTCATCTTGTAATCCTCTCGTCTTAAACAATTTAAACTGTGTAATTTTCTTCCTAACTAATTCAGAATTCAATTTAGTAATGCTTCCATGCAGTTACTTGTTTTCTCCTTCTTCCCACACTCTGCATAAATACAATTTATAACTCAGATGCATCGCCTCATTTATACTTTATCGTCTAGAGATTTCTACCATCCAGTCATTGTTTTCATTCACTTTCATAATTTTGATTCCATATCCCTAAGTGTCTCCCCCCTTCCTTGCCAACAACTTTATAAAAATCCCCAAAACAATCTAAGCCTAGCCATTGATTGCCAAAGAAATATCAAGTGACACGAGAGATCCCTCTCTGAGCTAAGAAGGCTAGTGCCTAGCTCTAAAGATGGTTGAAATAGTTACCTCTGTCCTTTGTTTATCAACCAAACAAATTTACAGAGTGCCAACACATCAATCAAATTAACGACTTAGAAGGGGCAGTTGTTTGGGATGACCATAAAGATGAGGAAAAAAGGGAAGGGGAGATACTCCAAATAAATGTAAAAATGTTGTTTATAAAGAGTAAGTGATGTATATTAGATCATTTTATTGTTTTTCATCCATCTCGATGCTTTTAGAGTTGAAAAACTAGAGGAATGAGCTTGAAGGACCATTTTAGTGGCAGGTTTGAGTTTGGAAAATTCGTGTCTAAAAGCTTCTCGATCGATTTTGAGGAATTAAACATTTTTTGGGGGGGTTCTGGTGTTCAAAAATTGTGCAAACCCCCTTTCTTGTGTTCTACACTCTGGCACCTTTCTAATGCTGCAGACCGTGTGCCAATCGGAGTTTGTATGAAGAAGTTATTCCTCCAACAATTTGACCTATCATGTTGACCACCATGGTACGAGAGGATGCCATGTCAATCCCCACTACTAATGAATATGGGGTATTCACATATGTGATTTCAATACTATTCTAGAAGGTCCAAAACCACATCACAATTGAGGTTTGAGGAAGTAAAAAACCTACCCCTAGATGGCTACCGGGCTATGTTAAATACCGAACCACTAGGAGGAGAAGGGGTTCCATTAGTTTGCATTGTATATTGTTCCATAGATGATAAAAACATAGAAGAGTGGTATTTTGTGAGCATAAAAGAAGAGGATATATTTTTTATCATCCATACAAGCCATAGGTCAAAGGCCACTCCACAAAGAGTGCCTCTTTCTTTGTCCTTGAATCATTTCTATACCAGAGAAAAGAGAGTAGAGTAATCTCACCTTCTGGCTAGGTTTCCTCCCATATTGGGTTTCCCAAGTCATAGGTTATTTTTACTTTTGGATTGCATGATTGTATTTTCCCGCTCTCCATTTTATGCATTTTATCTATTTCATGCATCAACAAAAAATTAGTAACTAAATATTCTGGAGATCTAAACGAAAAATAACCTTCATAGTAAAGACTTTAGTATTTTATTAGATTTGTTGTGACGAAATATTCCAATGGAATATCCATGACAATTTGTAGATGAATAAGTCAATTATATTTTGTCCATTTAGTACAAAGAATTTTTTTACATTGAAGTTGATAATATATATTTCATCCCATGCTATTTATTTTGAATTATTTTATACATCAACGAATTAAGAAATTTTGATGCCATCAATAAATTTGTTCTTTAAGTTGATAATATCATGCTACTCGTTTTAAATTTTTGTATACATCAATAAATTTAGAAATGGATTCCATCAATAAAATTATTCTTTACAATATGGAGGTAATGTGACCCTGGGTCACATTGTATGAAGAGAAAAGAAGGAAATGGGAAAGTGGCAGGAAATTATTTAGATGGTTGAATGGTAGAAACATTCCTTATCCTGATCATTTAAAATAAATATTCCAAAAATATCTCCCAACGGTTGGGTAGCTGATGAAATACAAGAGAAGTATGCGATGTCTAGTCGTAACCCATGTGTCAAATATCTATATGCACTAAACATAGGTACTTGGTGCAACAAATCTATATTAACCTCTCTAAGTACCATGTTCTATTTATAATATTGTACATTTGAATTGTAACATGTATTATATTTTTAGTTATTGGACATATGACATCGTCCTTTGTTCTAGTTTTTATAGATACATTTCTTTCCATCTATGTGGGCATTTGGACATCATTTTTTCATTGTGTATACTAATTATGGACACATAAAACAATATTGTGGAGTGGAGGTTGAGTTCCATGAATCTAGTCATGCTATCAACCATGATGAAAATATGTTAGACGAGAAGTTAGGTTACATTGGAAAGATGCAAGAGATCATGCAAGTGGAATTCTCATCGTTTCAACGTGTTTTTTTTTATTGAAAGTGGTGTAAATGTGTTTAACCTACACAAAATAGATCTATCTAGAAAATACCACACACATTTGCAGAGATAAATTGAGAAAGAAGAAGCAAGAGATAAATAATGGAAGAATTCTTATTAATTGTATTCCACACTCAAAGAGTGAATAATTTACAATAGATATAGGATACACGAGTAAAAAATGAGCCATAGTGGTGGTCTAGAGTGATTTGGATACACACCAATAGTTACGGGAGTAAACTGCCACCTAGTCTAGCCTTTCGGGCAGTTACGAGAGTGAATTGCCACCTAGTTGAGTTAACTAGTCAACTAGTCTTCAGTTAACTAACCGAACAGAGAGTAGTGAGGAGTATATCAAGGAATCAAGGGTAATGCATCAATATGGTGATGATCCCAAGGCAAGTTCACATTAGCATGGTGATGATCCCAATGTTGCATGGTGACAAAACCAATGCAGCATCTAAACTCAACTCAACTAGTCAAACTGAACTATCAACTGAACAAGAATATTCTCCAGGTGGAATATTCTCCCCTAAAATATAGGAGACTGGATAATGACTAATAAACAAGGAAAAACCTTAGGAAAAATAAATCCTAGGTGTGTGTGAAGTAACTCCAACACCCCCCTTGAACATCACTATGGTGAAAATAAAGAATGGGTCCCGAAAACGAGGCCATGTTAGGTACCCAAATACAAAATATAAACTAAAATAAATGAAGAAAGAGGGAAAACCTCATGGGAAAATTCCCCCCTCAAATTACAATGCATAAAAAATAAATAAGGAACAAAAGCAGTTGCTAAGCAACTTTGCCCTTCACTCCAAGAAGACCTCACAACTGTGCAAGTTTGTGCACGTTGAAGATGTAGATGTCTGCATGGATCTAACGAAGTAGATGCACCATTGATATTTCCACACATATCCACTTTCTCTCCTTGTAATGAACAATATCCAAATAAATTTTGGATAAGACTTTGAAAATCGTGTGGCCGTTTCCGGAAAAACGTTGAAATTTTGTTGTTTTTGAAATGATCATAACTTCACTTTCCAGACTCCATTTCAGATGACTATTTTTTTGAAATTGGATATTTTCTCGAGACGAATTCAAATATCCAATTTGTTTCTGCAAATAGTGCTCATAAAATACCATAATTGAGTCAAATGTGCGCGGCTCCCTTTTCGTCTCTTGAGATGCATGCATGGTGCATGCAAAAGTGTCTGCATGTGACTCCTGAGATGCATGCCATATATCTTCCAAATGAAATTCATAAAACAAATATGAAATGAAGTAGACATCATCTTCAATTAATGGGATACACATTTGTGCAAAAACGTTTGTAGAAGACTCTTCATAATAAGAGGCTTGATCTTCTTATGGTTTCTCTCTTGGCTCTATCTTTCCAATCCCCTGCACACAATCTTCACAATATTCTTTATTCCCAAATAGAACCTTTAATCTGGTCCATAATTCATTTGGAGTGAAGTCTCATGTGACATCACATACTTCGTGGAGAATTTCTGGAGAAATAGACATGTAGATAAATCCTATGGCCATATATTGTCTATTGAGAAAGTCATTTTTCTCATCGACAGAATTGAGCTCTACTTCCATTTCCATAGTTATTTGGTACAATCCTCTGCATCTGAGCATAAGAATAATGTTTTTCTTCCATTCCAAATAGTTATGAGGCGTGAGAAGTATTTCTCACGAATAATCCATCTTTTTGTTGTCTTTAATCTTTTCTACTTGCAAAAAACAATTTGGTGTATATTTTTATTAGAAGTCCGTCGGCTATGATACCATGTAAATGTGTTGAATCTACACAAAATAGATCTAGCTAGAAAATACCACACACATTTGCAGAGACAAATTGAGAAAGAAGAAGCAAGAGAGAAATAATGGAAGAATTCTCATTAACTGTATTCCACACTC
Organism: Picea engelmannii; assembly: GCA_009831015.1. Taxonomy (NCBI): domain Eukaryota; kingdom Viridiplantae; phylum Streptophyta; class Pinopsida; order Pinales; family Pinaceae; genus Picea; species Picea engelmannii. Next base: position 15,495 of record ML814210.1, on the reverse strand, counting down.
AAAGAGTGAATAATTTACAATAGATATAGGATACACGAGTAAAAAATGACCCATAGTGGTGGTCTAGACTGATCTGGACAGACACCAATAGTTACGGTAGTAAACTCCCACCTAGTCTAGTCTCTCGGGCAGTTACGAGAGTGAACTGCCACCTAGTTGAGTTAACTAGTCAACTAGTCTTCAGTTAACTAACTGAACATAGAGTATTGAGGAGTATATCAAGGAATCAAGGGTAATGTGTCAATCTGGTGATGATCCCAAGGCAAGTGCGCATTAGCATGGTGATGATCCCAATGTTGTATGGTGACAAAACCAATGCAACATCTAAACTCAACTCAACTAGTCAAACCGAAGTGTCAACTGAAAGAGAATATTCTCCAAGTGGGATATTATCCCCTAAAATATAGGAGATTGGATAATGACTAAGAAACAAGGAAAAACCTTAGGAAAAATAAATCCTAGGTTTGTGTGAAGTAACTCCAACAAGTGGCGGGATACCTTTGACTAAAGAAATATAAAGGAAGATTGTGATAGTCGTATACTATGTGTTAACTCTAAAAAAATGTGGGTTGAAAGTAGGGAGCCTTATGTTTTCCCAAAACATCGCAACCAAGTGTTTTTTTGCCCATATGTGTTGGATGGAGATTGGTGGTTCGTACTAAGACATGATCCGAGAAAAAAACTTAATTTTGAGAAAAAAAATGTTACAATGCCAATAGAGGAAGATAATTAGGGTGATGGAAACAAAGACTAATTTGTAAATTATTTGTTTGGAAATTTATATTATGGATGTGTCATTTTATTATCGGTATTTATAATCGACAATTATAAATTTTTTCCCCTTCATTTAATAGTTATGTTCAATATGAAAAGTTAACAACCATATCCAACCACCATATAAAAAATACATTAAATATACATACAAGCATAAGATGTGGTTTTGATTTATTTTTTATGTCATATTTATTGTTTATTATTGGAAATTTATGTGGTATTGTATTAAAATATGTTTATGTTAACCTTTGAATTACTAAGCATTAGTTGAGATATCACAAATTTGGAGGCGTACAATAGCAACTATTTATTTTAATTTATATTTTATTTAACAAAAATTTAAGATATTAGAAATTACTCAAACCTTAAAATTTTCATTGTTTCATAAAATCAAAATTCAAATAAATATATACTTGCTCTGATGGAACTTCTAAGTTCAATTCTAACAAAAACTTGTGATGTTGACATTACCAACTTTGATGAAATTCTCCACCTTAACTAGTGGAACTATCATGGCCTTCACCTATTCCACTCCATCCTGTAGTTTTATAGTCATATCGATTTATATCGATTATTTTTTTGGAAAATTTTAATGATTCATACTTATCTAAAAGTATATAAACCTTAGTCAATTTTAATAATTCTTAAAATACTAATTATAAAATGTTTGGTAATATTATTTTTTAATAGAATATTCATAAAGTTCGTATTAGAGTAAAAAATTGTGAAACCATTTCATCTAAAGTGTATAGATCAAAATGTATTTTTATTCTTTATATTTATTATTTTAAATTTAATTGAATAAATTTCATATATTATAATAGTTGGACAATATAAATTAATAAAATCTTTGGAAAAATTAAATGTTAATAAAATATAACAATTGTGATTTTAGTAAACAATTAGATTATAACTTTGTCTTGTAATCTTTGAATAATAAAAATTTAAAAATAACAATATTATTACATCATCATCATTATTATTAGTAAATAATTATGTAATAGTGTTATTATTATAATATATGAAAAAGACATACATATTCAAATCCCAATAATTTCACTCATTATATTTAAGTATTTTTGTTTCTAAACATATTTAATCAACATATTGTATCTTGTGGGATATAAAAAAAAACACCTTGAACAACAAGTAAACATTATATGGCATTAATGGTTATAATGTTTTATAATCACAATCCAAATTAAAAGCATTCATAAAATTTATGTTAAACATTATATGACAACTGTAAATTTAAATGAGTGATACATATCAAATTTCACTTAAAAACATAGAAATCGTTAACATTGTTCGTCATTAGCATACTCATAATACATTTTATAAATCAAACAAGAATAAAAACCACAACATTAAATGAAAAATATAATATCCATGAGAAATATACATATGAATACACATACCAAACATGCATCTTGACAAAATCTGCAATAAACATGTCATCTATAGATCTCCATTCAAATATAAAATAATAAATATAAATTTCATAAGTACCACTACTAGATAGGTCCAACACCAAATCCGGGTGCATTAGTGTCTCTGCTACCATAGGTAGAGCCTCTATAAAAAACAACTATCTTAGAAATAAATGTCGGCAAAAGTGCACTATCAAGTGTCTCTATATTGATGTCATGAAGATGTGCAACAATACCCAATGTAAACTTACTGTCCAAAGAATAAAAATATTGTTCCACATATGGAGGAAGAGGAGGAGGGGGATTGGTAGATGATCACACATGTGGACTAAGAGAAATACAATGATCAGTGGATGGTGACACAAGTGGAGGAGAAGGGGGAGTATTATTAGAATATGGTTACATGTGTGGAGGAGATGTAGGAGGAGGAGGAGGAGGAGGAGGATCAGACCTGTATGTAGGTTCAAACACATGTGGAGGGGAAGCATGAGGAGGAGGAGGAGGAGGGGGAGGAGGAGGATTAGAAGTGGATACAGGTTCAAAAACATGTGGAGGGAAAGTAGGAGGAGGAGAAGGATCATACACATGTGGAGGGGAACCAACAATATCGATATATGGTGCAACTGACTCATGTGGATGAGAATCAAGAGGAGGAGTAGGGCCATGTGGTGGAGTAGAGGACGTGGATGGATTTGCTGATGAGATATAGGTAGTGGGATCATGAGAACCACCCATCAATGTATCCATGAGGTAGATTCAACCAAAACTATGATTCATTAACATCGACATGTCAGAATAAAGAGATCATCTACCCGTAATATGTCTCTAGCGAGCATGGGTACCACTCTATGACTAGTCATGACACAAAATTGTTCATTCGCCACCTCTAAACTACCTTTCATTTCTGACCTACATGGCATTTTGGGTCTCTATAATACTAGAGGTCGGCCCTACACCTCCTCCATCACATCATCCTCACATTAGGGAGGCACACCCCAAATATATGTTCCAATATCTACAAAACAATAGATAATAATAATAAAATAATTGAAACAAAATGTTACAAGAAATTCCATGTTCATCAAACAAGACATAAAAATATGAAAATGGATTGATCAAAACATAATGATAATATTACCTCTATCATCTAGTGGATCCTCCATTGTAAATTTGATGTTTGGACATTCTCTCCAATCCATCCATGTTTACAGGTAATCTACAATATCGAGGATAGTATTTTCCTCGCTAGACAATAAATAAAATACCTCACTACCCACTAGAGTAATGAGAAACTCATAGTAGACCCTCTTGGGCATTAATTTCCCACACATGCACATACATGCATAAAACATAGGCATACCAGAAAAGTGAGGTACTTTTCTTTGAGTGGAATGAACCCTCTAAAAAAATAGTGTATACAAATTTGATGTGAATGGGAAGAGCCTTGTCCCAGAAAACAAATGTGTCAGTTATCTAATGCATGACAAAAATATCTCAAAAACACATCCACCTAAATAATGAATCGGGTCATCTGCAATAAAATATCTGCATAATACAACATAGATAAACTAATATGATTCCAATAAGAGCTATATTGTCATAGCAACGAGAGAATAAGACACAACAACCTAAGGTCTTGTCTTTGAATTAACCTATATGTAGCCAAACATCATGAACTTGGAACTTTGAAGTTGAATGAACATGTGGATTGACATATCTTTGCACATATCACCAGTTGGGTCTCTCTTGCAACATTGGGTGGTACCAAAGGGAAATGGGGAAATAATCCCCCCTCCAAGAAAAACCAATGATTAAATAGACATCCTCTTTATTCTTGAATACCCATTTGGAGCCTATGACATTCTTATTTTCAGGTCTAGGAACAAGCTCCCAAGTCTTGTTTTTCTCAATCTGATCCAGCTCTTCATTCATTGCTCTAATCCAATCTTCTTCCTTACTAGCTTCCTCAAAATTTGTAGGTTCAATCATAGATAAAAAGGCAACATGAGATTGATCTGTGTCTTTAATCAATTTCCTTCTAGTCTGAACTCCTTCATTTATATCCCCAATTATCTGATTTTCAGGATGATTCTTTCTGATGATTCTGAGAGGAGATTTTGCTTCTTTATGTTGACTTGCATCAGTTTGAATGTTCACATATTCATCTGATTTAGCCTCTTCTCTTTCTGATCCTTGGACCTGTTCATCTTTATCTTCAACTGTATCTTCTATTCTTGATTCATCACTGCTTATATTTCTGACTGGAATTTCTTCATCAACTTTTACATCTATACAATCAACTAGTTTATGCAGTCTTTTGTTGTAGCATTTGTACCCTTTACTGTTTGTAGCATAACCCAAGAAGATACCTTCATCAGCCCTGTCATCATATTTGCCAATATTTTCATCATTGTTTTTGATATAACATGTGCTTCCGAA
>ML814209.1:168244-184100 GCA_009831015.1 Picea engelmannii | reverse complement strand
TTTATCATCTTGATTAGAAAACATTGTCCAAGTGTTCCCATAACCAGAACAACTTAGTTTTTCAGTTCTTCTTCAAAACCATAGAGCCTCGTGCACTCCTCTTCTTTCTGAATGGTCCTCCAACCCATTCGTGCATCCTTCTTCTGCCCTCTGCCCCCATGATTTTCCTTACTTTTATTTCCTTTTCCAGCAAGATTTTGTGGGTCAGGTCAGGAAGTTTCCAGATGGGTATGTTTCCCATCTCCTCATTGACTCATGAGGAATACTTCCCAACTACCATCCTGACTGGTAATTAAGTTTTTTTCTAGGCCGAAAGAATATTTTGGGTCTACACAATTTATATCCATCAAAGTATCGGCTCGACAAGAGTCATCTCACCATTATTGGTTCCCTTACCATCCTTCTCACACATCATGATCTATCTAGAAACCCTCTTTCAGTAGTCATGCCACAATTTCCTTTCATTAATTAACAAAATATATACATTACCTTCTATAGCAAGGTTCATTGTCTATCCATCATTCACATGACATATCTGTCCAGAGTCTTGTTCACAATAATAATAATATTTACAATCTAGGGGAAACAGGGATGGTTCATTCCCCTCCCCCTTAAAAAGGAACATCGCCCTGGTGTTCTACCCACCACTGTGGTTTTTATGTACAACAGTGAACAAAAATGGGTAAGTTTGTTTCATGGCATCCTCCAATTCCCATGTAGCTTCATCTCGACCAAAGTGTTTCCACTGCACCTTGACATGGGCAATGGTTATGTTCTTGAGCGGAATTTCTTTCCTATCTAGTATGCATTGTGTTTCTGGTAGGAATTCTCCCTCTTATTCCACCTGGATCACAGACTATTCAATCATATAATTAGAATCATGTATATATTTATTCAATAATGAAACATGGAAAACATTATGTGTTTTTGTTGTGGGAGGAAATGCTAGTCTATATGCTACAAGTCCCACTATGTCTAGAATTTCAAAGGGTCCAAAAAATCGAGTTTCTAGCTTGGCACAAGTTCCCATTCTTAAGGAACTTCTTCTTGGTCTTATTCGTAGATACACATGATCCCCTACTTTGAACTCCCTAGGAGCCCTATTTTTGTCTGCATATCTCTTCTGCCTATCATGAGCTATCTTCATATTCTGTTTTATCTTAACTATTTGTTGGTCCATTTCTTTTAATAGTTCTGGCTTAGGGGTTATTCTATCTACTGGATTATTCCAGCTGATCAGAATGTTGCGTTGTCTACCATAGAGAGCCTCAAAAGGGATCATCTTCAATGACTCTTGATAGCCATTGTTATAATCAAATTATATCAGTGGTAAGTAGTCTTCCCACTTCATGCGCTGATGCATAACATGCATCCTTAACATGTCCTCTAATACTTGATTTACCCTCTCTATTTGTCCATCAGTTTGAGGGTGATAGGTTGTACTTAATAGTAATTCTGACTCAAAACCAACAAACATAGATTTCCAAAAGTTCGAAGTAAATTTTGTGTCCATGTCAGATATGACATCCTTAGGCATGCCATGCACTTTAAATATTTATTTCTAGAATATATTGGCAATATCTATTGCCTTGCAAGTTGACTTCACATGAATAAAGTGAGAAACTTTGCTCAGCTTATCCACAACTACCATAATGGAATCATTATGCTTGGTTGATTTAGGCAATCTGGTGATAAAATCCATGGAGATGGTTTCCCATTTCCACTCTGGAATTGGTAGGGGCTGCAGCAGTCCCACTGGATACATATGCTCCACCTTAACCTGTTGACATTCTAAGCATTTAACCAAGTAGTTAGTTATTTTCTTCTTCATTCTCGGCCAATGAAATAGTTTCTTAATGGCTATGATCATTTTCTGATAACCAGGGTGACCAGTGTATGGTATTTTATGTAGTTCATTCAGTATGAACCTCTTCAAGTCGTCTCTATTTGGGATATGCAACCTACCCTTGTAAGTTAGAATGCCATCATTCAACATTTGATAACTCTCATACTTCATCCATGTGGGCTCTTGCTCTAGGCATGCTTTCACATTTTTGAAAAGCGCATCTACTTATTACGCACTTCTGACTCTCTCCTTGATGTTTGATTCATAAGTCATCACAATTACCAAGTGAATAACTTTCATACTTCTAATGAGGGCATCAACCACTCTATTTTCCTTTCCCTTGATATGTTTGATTTCAAAATCAAATTCACTAAGGAGATCCATCCACCTAGCTTGCCTAACATTGAGTTTGGGTTGGTCAAAAAAGTATCTCAACCCACTGTGGTCTATCATAAGTATGAATCTCCTGCCTAGGAGGTAATGCCTCCACATATTTAAAGCATGTATTATGGCAGCCAATTCCAAGTCATGTGTCATATAGTTGATTTCATGTTCATTCAATTTTTTGGATTCATAACACATCACATGCCCTTCTTGTTATCACTCTGTAATTTCCAGAGGTTGTAAAAGAAAAGATAGAGTTAACTACCAAACCACTTTGGAAGCTGGGATCTAGTCTTGCCAGCTTAAGAGAGGGATCTCTCTATAGGATTTAGATTTGTTTGAGTTTTAAAATGTTAGGCTAGTTATGACAGTTCGAGTTTTTGTTTGTTTGTTTGAAATAATTCGCTGAAAGAATGCTTAAATTTACATTGGGCTATGGGGTCTGTATTTACAGATGAGGATCAGTTTTAGAATTTTATGAGGTTGTCTCCATGGGGCAGGGTAGTAAGACTATTGGATATATTGGAATTAAATGAAATGAATAAGAGGGAAAATAGGGTAAAGTCCACTAAGCAAAGGAGTAGTTAATAATTCCTTCACTTAGTTTCATATGAACAACATGAAGATCATTAAAAAACCAAATACAGGGTATACTGAAATAAATTTTGTTCTTTAGAATTTCTTTTAATGATTAGAATTTAGAAAAACATGCAATGATCACAGAGAATGAAAAGACATTTGACAAAGAAGGTTATCACATCACCAACAATCTGACACAAGAATCATGTGAATAAGCCTCTTTTGTTATTGGTTGATCCTTTGAGAAATTACATAGTATCTCCTGGCCGCCAAAAATCAACCCATAATACTTCGAAGAGAGAAGTATTTATAAAACTATTTACATCAGATCGTGTCATAAATTACTAGGATATTATGGAGGAATATATAACTAACTAGATCTCTAAAATACAAAATATAGGGATTTGTTTATTTGCTCGGATCCCTTGTGTTGATTTGGTGGAAGTGGTTGGTGACTCATCCCTTTGACTTTGGTTGGTTTCTCCATGCTAACTAGAACATTAAAACTGTCTCTACTCAAGTAAAGCGCATAGATCTTCCCACCTATTTTTACCTGGGATGGAAACTTTAAGTAATTTCCTGCATATCTCATCCATTTCTATATATTTGGCAAAGGTAGGCTTAGTGATGAAGATATGTTTAATCTCATGTTGAATACTCAAGTCTAACTGTAGGGTCTCCGGGAAAGATTTATCAGTAATGCTTCTTTGTATCCCTGTAAACTTTGAACTGTCCTTTGCCACTGTGCTCATTTTCTGATTGTAATCAGATGGAGTGATCAATTTGTCATTAACTACTAACAATCCAGGAAGCCCTTTCTTGTGTATCACCTCAAACTTACTGAAGAATCTCTGCACACCTATGTCCATCACTTGAGCTTTTTCTTCCAGCTAAAACATCAATCCTTTCTTGGTTAGGACCTTCTTGATCTCAAGAATGGTCTTTGTTTTGTCCTCGATTTCTAGTTCTTCTAACTCCTGCTTGTTTTTGGAGTTTAGAAATCTCATGAGTTCAGTGGCCTTTGTAGGTCTTTCTCCTAATTCTTATTTTATGATCTCAATTGCTCTCCTGGCCTTCTGTACTAACTCATGTTGTTCAAATATGATCTGTATGGATGGCCAAATTTCTGACATTGACTTGTTGATATCTACCTAAATATTTTCCTTAGCTTGGCCTAAGGTTTTTGCCATGGCAGTCTCTTTCTCTAATTCTTGTAATTGTTGCCTAAGCCTTTGAAACTTATGCATCTTTGTTTGGTGACTAGCCTAGAACATTGACTTTAACTCCTGCAATTTATTTACCTATTCCTATAGTTTTATGATCTCTTCCCCTTGGATGGACATGTCTTCAATGGATTTTACAAGTTTGTCAGATGCATCTGAAACTTGTACTGGGATTGGTGATGGAATTTATGTTGATGTGGATGCTTCTACTGTTCTAATTCCTATCAAAGGGACTGCCTCCAGTGGGATCATGGCCATATGCACATTCTGTTCGTTTTCCTTTATCAACTTATCCATTTATGCTTCCATTTCTCTTATTTGTGCATTATGTTCCATTATTAGCTTCAACATTTCTTCTATGTGGCCTTCAGTCTCAAGGACTTCTTTGGCTTGTGAATATTATGTAGCTAGAAGCTTCAGCTGCTTTCTTAGAGATGTTATATCAGCATTCTTATTTTTTAACAATTCCTCTACTTCATTGACATTTGTTGGGTCATACCCAATCTTCAGCACCAATCCTTTTAATGATTTGATTTTGTTGTCCTTGGCCAAAGAAGAGATCTTCTCTAGCTTTAATTGGGATTGAATATTGTTCAGGGATACCTGCAACTTTGAAGCAATCATTGAGGTATTTGTCAATGTATATAATATCATCTCTCGTGTATACCTATGCATATCCATCTAGTCCACTGGATGGACATCCTTTACATCAAACTCAAAAGCAGTCTTCTTATAGTCTGCAATTGTTTTAGGATGGGGAACTTGTACTTGAAAGAATTTCATTTTAATTCATCCTCTTTCTGTGTCAAAGGCTGACAACAGTCTGTGTTGAGAAGTTGAGGTCAACTTCCAGAACTGAGCATAGGTGTTACCGTTGAGGAGCTCATTTCTTTGCTTGATTTGTTTATACTTGTCAAAAATGTTTGAATCTATTTTCCCATGAGTTGATTCAACTGTCAGAGTAGTGTCTCGGTATCTTTGAGATGTTGGTGATGATGTAGACACTATAAACTGACTACCTGAAAAGGTTGAAGAGTGTGGCCCCTCCAAAACTATGGTGGGCTGCATTTCTCCTTCCTTGAGCAAGTTTAGTGTATGACTGGTCTTGGCCCTCTTTCTGTAAACTTGGAAATTATCGGCTAATACCTTTGTGACATAAGGAGAAACATCCTCTCTTGATCTCTTCTCTACTTTCTTTTGGGGTGTGTTGGTATGTGAAGCAGTTACAAGGGCAGGTTGTTCCTCTGTTTCTAGCAATGTGTTCTCCTACGACTATGTTTGGTTCATGTATTTCTCCACCTCTAGCTTATGTGTGTGAGCATAAGGAGTGTTTTTTTGTTTGACTCTAAGCTCCGAAATGACACCAAATGGATCATATGCCCAAGTTTAACTCAGATTAAACCTCATTTGTTTCAAGACGTTATCTGCTTCTTCTCCTACTTATCTGTTGTAGCAAATGAAAGGGCCAATTTGAGCCTTGATCCCGAGCTGAGACTTCTTCTTTGCTGCAACAAAGTGAATGTCATCTGAATTCACCATTTTCCTTATGTATTCTAATGCAAAAATCCTCACAGGGAGGTATTTGGGAAATCTATAAGGAGGCATCTCACATCCATATACTCTTATCTCTGTGTGGTTTTGATATAAGTACCAATCCCCTGTCTTAGCTTGGTCAGAAAGGTGCAATATTCTCTTAATTTCTTCATTGATACTTGGCTCTATGTTGTTGTTCAGCATGCAAATGATTGGGTGAAAGAACTGGTCTATGTAGTCTTTGAAGTTGTACTCTGTTGAATTTTTCCTCACCGATGAGGTCCATGAGGTCACTGACTGTGGGCTTCCTTCCTATTTTAATTTCTGAAGCGCACAAGGAAACCTATCTGATTGTAAAAATAAGAACATGTAAACCAAAACTGAGGAATATATGAACATTCCTTCAGTAGGAAACCTGAATAGCTAATCATGAATGTTATCAGCCATAAATTGACTGAAATTGAATTTAACTGAAACTCTTTCTTCTGTGGAAAATATAGATAGAAAACCTAGAATAGGCTTATCTACACATTCATCTGAGAAATAACCTAACAGGTAAGAAACCATGGAAATGATATGGTTGGATTTGACAGTGAAGATGGAGGATAAGTAAGGTGGATTTTTCTTGGGTAATTGAGCATCCTCAGGGAGAAAAATCTAAAAAATTTGGGCTCTTTGGGGGAAGGTGAGCTTCTAGTATAGTTCATTTAGAGCTTCAATGGAAAACATGATCACAGAGTCATTTCTTGGGATTTGCAGCATCGAGTCAATGGCTTCAAGGGTGACTGTGAACAGGGTTTCTCCAGAGGAGGAAACAATGGCCCTTTGGTTGGGCAAACAGAAAGCTTGGCATCTGAGGGAGAATTCGGGAAAATCGTGATTTTGGGGGAACATATACAGAGGTAAATTGGACTCCCAAAGTCCAATTTCATCACTTTGTTCTAGAAAGATGTCTTTTAGCCATGAGTGCAATTCGAAGAAATCAAATCCGCACCTCAGATCTGTGATTTTATAGTCTTTATTCGCCATAGGTATGCGATCCAGGTCAACAGGAGGGGGAAGGATCGGGTTCTCAGACGTATCAACATATTTGACCTTGGGGGCCATGATTGACAGAGATTAATGTAAATTAATGGCAGAACTGTGATTACCCGGGGAAAATACGCCAGTTGACGACGAAAGGTTCTGGTGGTTAGCTTGACAATTTGGTTCAGCGCGGTGTCCACGGTGTCTGTATCAGCAAATGGTGTTACAGGGTGATGAAACAGGGTTTAAAGGTGTACAGTAGGTGTATGTTATGGCGTGGGGTGGTGACAGGGCAGTTATCGGTCACGGGGAGTGTTTTAACTGGGTAACAGGTATATAGGATGGGGCATATGGCGATTAGTAATAGGGTTACGGTGGCAGAGTGAGGTGAATGGTATTGGGTGGTGGTTTGGGTAGATTTCAGAGGGGGGGTAGGTGGTAAGCTGAAATAGGAGGGGAGGGGTCCAAAATGTTGTGGACGTGCCACGTTAGGTAGGACCGACGTGGGAGAAACCACTTTTCAAACCCCCCACTGTTAAAGGCAGAAAGGTCAGGGGGGTCTGAAAAGCATTGAGGACCATTGATCTATGAGGTGATGGGTGTCGCCAATGTAGATATGTGCAATATTTAAACACTACAAGACAAAGTGTTTTTTCTGCTAGCAAACTTAGGATAAAAAAATATGTGCTAGGTAGCGCTAAGCTTACTTTTTCCACCTTACACCATAACTTTATTTTCCTAATCTACAATAATCGAATTTAATCAAACAAGGGGTATTTTGACATCCCCTTTCATTTTTTCATGAGACAAACATCACTAACCTATCTCCTAACCTAGGCATCTAACATTATTAATCCAGCTTAGACTCTTGGATTAATTATTACTCTATCCTAACTACTTTGGCCAATATTAAACAGTTTGACCAAACTTATTCTCTAACCTATCAACACAAATTCAACAAGTTTGATCATGATTAGACAGTATGATTCAAACTAAATTCATTTTTGATGGGGTTTTCTTATTTTTTCTCTTTTTCTATTTTTTTTTTCTTTTCTTTTCTTTTATACCCTCTTTTCATTTTTTCTATTTTTCTATTTTTATCTTTTTCTTTTTGTTTTTCTTTTGGTAAATCATTTGCATAATGAAATATTATTTACAAAGTAAAATGATTGGAGGAAGAAATTTCAATCATTGGGTGATCCTATGTAATATAGAGTTATAACAATGGCTCCACTTGTGGATGGTGCTCTCCTTATGAGGTGCCAAGAACCAACTATCGATTGCCTTGAATCATCTTCTCCGATACTTTCTGCATTCTAATTAGTTTTATTGTAAATGTAAATCTGGTGACAATTGATCAGGGGCTTAGGGCATTCTCTTAGAGCTTCAACCACTAATAAAGTCACCCACTCATGATAGAAAAAGTAAAATGATATTTACAATGAACTGAGTGAGGAAAACTTTCATTCTTGAGAAACATAGTGCTTGAGCATTCTACCATTGACAGGTCCTCCTGGCAGATATGCTCCATCCATATCCTTGATCAAAAATGCATTACTTCCTCTGTAGGAATGTATTGTGAATGGACCTTTCCATAAATTCTCAAATTTTCCATGCTTTCCCTTCTCTTCATTCCTTGAGTCCCATTTAAGTTCTTTTTCTCCTATCTAGAAGTCATCAACCTCGATCCTTCTATCATAGATCTTCTTGATATTTTCCTCAATCACTTGAGTTTGGTTGTAGACATCTTCTTTGGACTGTTGCAGTTGTATGGTCCGATTAATTCTCCTCTGGATGTCATTCGTTTCTACGTGTGCTTCCTGCAGTAATTTCATGGCAGGGACACCTAAAGAAGTGGGAAAGACAACATCCATTCCATAGACCAACTGGTATGAGGACATGCCAATTGACCTCTTTGAAGTAAGTTTGTCTGCCCATATTGCATTTACCAGCTTGTTGTGTCGTGATTTTTTGTTGTCCTGCAACAACTTTTTGATGATTGTCACCAAACTCTTGTTTGAAGACTCTGCTAATCCAATCCCCTGAGGGTAATAGGTAGTAGAGTGCCCTAAGGTGATCTGATATTTGCTGAGAAATTCTACCATCTTCTTTGATTTGAATGGTGTTTCATTGTCAGTGATAATTTTCCTGGGACATCCAAATCTTGAAAGAATGTTAGTTTCCAAAAACTTAATGATCACAACATCAGTGGCTTGCCTTGTGGGTACAGCTTCAATCCACTTGGTGAAATAATAAGTGGTTGTGAGAATCCATTTGTACTGGCATGATGATGGTGGATGGATTTCTCCAATGAAATCCAAACCCCATTGTTGAAAAGGAGTTTCAACTGAAATTGGTTTCAAGGGAAAAGGCAGAAGTTTCCTTTTGCCTTCAAATATTTGATAGTTTTGACAGAAGGTCACTTTCTTGTGGACATCTACAAATAAAGTTGGCCAATAGAAACCAACTTTTAAAATTTTGTTAGCAGTGGTCTTCCAGTTCAAGTGTCCACCACAATCTCCTTTGTGAAATTCCTACAAAGCTTTATTAGCCTCATATTTCAAGAAAACGTTTAGTAGAATCCCTCCAGCATCTTTCCAATACAAATTGCCACTTAAAATGAAATACTTCATAGCTTTGAGTTTAACAAATCTAGCTTTAGTTTTGGTTAAACCAGGAGTAGCTTGTAAATGATGTAAAACAAAATAAGGTATGCATACCAGGGAGGGGTTCAGAGAACCTATTTAACTTGGGGAGTCGCCTCCTCTTCTTGTTCATCCACTGCAGCTAGAAAATTAATATCCAAAGCATGAAAATTGGACTCAGCCATCAATTTAGCTAATCCTTGACCCTTGATGAGCTTAGTTAGTTTGATATCAATATCATATTCAAGGATAACAACAATTCAATTACCCCTTTTACCATAAGGATTGTCTTGGGTCATAATATATTTTACCACAGAAATTGGGACATAAGCAGTGATGTGTGAGTGGAGAATATATACTCTGAAATCTTTGATTGCTTTCACCAAAGAAAAAGCTTGTTTTTCCATGATGTTATAATTCAATGCAACATATCTCAAGGATTTATTGAAGAAATCAATAGGTTGTTCATGGCCATCATTGTTCTTCTGCAAAAGAACTGTTGTAATAGTATGCTCAGAGGCAACAAAGAATAGGAGGAAATATTTTGTGTAATCAGGGTTGATAAGCACAGGGGCTTGTGTTAAGGCTTGTTTAACCTTATCAAAGGAATGTTTTGCTTCTATGGTCCATATTATTTTTTGTGTCTTTTTTCAACATATTTGTTATATTTCTGAGAATTTCTGCCAAGTTAGGGATAAATCTTCTTAGAAAGTTTATTTTTCCAATGAAAGACTGTAATTCTTTTATGTTTCTGGGATGATATATTCTTTGAATGGCTTCAATTCTGCTAGGACCACCTTTTGGACTTCGATGCGATAGTCGAAGATGGAGCGCCTAGGCGGAGCTGAGATCATGGATCTCACTTGTTTTTCGGTCTATGTGGACCCAATAAGGGGTCCTCTAGGGTTTTTTAATGGGTTATGGGATGTCGGCCCATGGGTTCTCCCATGATTAGGCCTTATTGTAAAAGTATAAATAAGTAAGAATGTATGGTAGAAGTAGCTAAGCGAAGATAAGCAAGCAAGCGAAGTCTTGGTGGCTAAGTGCAAGTAGTTTTAAGTTGCTTTGTGCAACAGAATGTGTATGTAAGGTTATGTGCTCGATAGAGAAGTTGGACTTGTGCCTTGACCTAATTTTGGGAAGGAGGATCTGGTGCTCAATGTGCAGATATAATGTCTAGTGCGAAGCTTGACTCTGTGCCTTAGTGCACAGGAGCAACTGAATGTAAAATATTGAAGAATAATAGAGAAGGCGAAGCGGTTGGTGGACGTAGCCCCACACTAGGGTGAACCACGTATATCTTGTGTCTTTGGTTTGCTTTGTGCTTTGTTGTTTATGTTATGAATCTACTTAGTGCCTTTGTTATTATGTATGATAGATAGATCTGATGTTGCTTAGTGCTTTACTTGTGTTAAGGATGAATGGATGTTAGATCTAACTTATGATGCTAAGTGCTATGGGTATATTATCATTTGTTATTGCACTGATCTATCCTTTGGTATGTTCTGCGACGCTAATTAATCTAATGAACTAATGCATGTTGTTCCTAAGTGTTAATAGAGTACCCTACGAAGTGTTATTATCACAGATCTGTGTCCCAGCTTGGTTACAGACACTTGTGCCCTGTAACCCCCCTACTTCTGGCTCGGGTGAGACCTCGCCTGCTCCACAAGTGCTTCTGAAAGGGCCGGTAGTTAGGGTTTTTTTGGTGCATTGTTAAGTGTTGAACCCTGGGTCTGCCCTTGTGCCAATAAATGGTTCTGTTGCCGAGACCTAAAACTGCGATTGTTGGGAACTGAAGTAAAGAAAAGAGAAGCTCTGTGCATATATCTGTTGTTGTAGTGCGCAGTAATCTACTTGACTTGCAAAGCTTTGTGCTAAGAGAGAAATCTAATTTGAAGAAAAGAGGTAATATCTTAAAAGAGGTAAAGATTTGTGCTTTAATAAGAGTAAGATAGGTGAAATTTTTTTGTTTCGAAACCATGTTTAATAAGTTTTGTCCTAGTCTGAAGGCTAGGGCGCAATTAGAAGAAAGAGTTGATCTGAATAAATTTAATAGAAATGAAGAAAGATATGTCATTCCTATGCATAGAAAGAGTTTTTGGACTAATAAGTGGATGCAGGAACCTAGAAATGATTTTTACATATTGCAGGTCCAGCACTGTGACCCTAGTGCGCAGTACAGAAGAGGTTGGGGAACGTTTAAAAGAAAAAGTAGATTGACATTGTGCTATAATTGTAGAAGACCAGGGCATCTTGCTAGGGAATGCCCTTGCATAGGTCCTACTTGTCTTTGTTGTAAGATTGTTGGTCATGAGGTTGAGGATTGTCCAAGGATGATTGCTAAAGTCGAAAGGATGAACGTAAGACAGGAAAACTATGAAGAAAGTCAATAGACTAAAGGCATGTTAGAAATTCATAAAGAGAAAGAATAAGACAAAGTTCATACTACATTAGTACAGTTGAAAGAAATGATGAATGTTCATAAATATGTCAATTTACCAAAGATCCTGAAAGTAAAACAACGCATAAGTGAAAGAATCGAAGACTTCGACATAGACAGTGTATTGGATGAGGAAACACAAGTAAATATTATGACAGAAGAAACTTGGGAAATCTTGGGAAAGTCTACTATGGTACCTTCATAGGGAAGGATAGGCTTGTTTAAAGGAAAGATGATAACCCTATGTGGAAGAGTTACTAATGTACCTATTCTTGTTCATGAAACATTGACTGAAGAAGAATTTGAATTCATTAAGTTTGTTGGGGACAACACCCCTTTCCCACTTTTGTTAGGTAAGCCTTGGATTGAGAAAGACCAGATCAGGAGAAAAGCAGAGGAAGAAGCTACAGAAAAGAAAAGGCAAGAACTAGGGGATTTCATAGCTAGAAAAATAGATCGACTAATAGAAGAACGAGAGGATAAGTCGAGACAACAGAATAAAGTAACAACGCAGGAGGAACAAAACGCAAGAGAATTAGACGTCAAAGTTGAAAGAATGAAAGAAGGCTTGAAGGACCTATCTATGTAAGAATGAAGTGTATTCACCAAGGAAGTATTAATAGAAGGGATATTAACTTCAAACTCTGTGAAGGCACCTCAACAGTGCGAAGCCACTGCACTAAAGGGAGATAAAAATAACAATGGAAAGAGGATTCTAGAAATAGTTAGAGAGACTTAGATCACAGGAAAGAAGGAAAGGAAGCTCAATAAAAAGAAAGCTAAGTTGGAAAATATGAAAGAAGCTACAGAGAACAGATGGAAGATTTCACAGACTTGAACCTCACAGGAGGCAGGTTCGCAGGATTTGAACCTCGCTGGAACAGTTGAATCACACAGAATGGGACTTCGCCCTGGCGAAGCTATATAACCGTTGGAGGCACCCTAGAATGGCTAGAAAATGCATTTATGGGCTGATGGACTACTTTTGGAACGTCGAGACTATGCCATAACAGATAGATTCACATTGATGGAAGCATTCCTAGCTGTTGGAAGAATCTTTTATGGTGCCCCGCTTATTTAACTCATTGGTCGTTGCGTCGGGACCACTTTTTGCCACCCGTGATTAATCAAGCTAACAAAGAATTGTCTAAGTGTCAAGCTATGTCATCTGAAGTTAGACCTCGTCGTTTGTTTGTCTACCCTGCCTATCCATTCGTCTACCCTGACCAGTCTGTTTAAAAGTTCGAATGTCGTGCGAACTTAGTGAGTTAGTGAGTCCAGGCATCATCGAATAGGAGTCCAGGCATCATCGAATAGGCGACAACAAGCTTCCCCTTCGACTGGACGTCGTTCTGGCCGTGTTAACCCCGCAACTGACCAGCGAAGTAAGAACCGTGGTGATTTGGCTAATGCAAAGCAGATCCCGTCCATCCTACCAAAGTATATCCCACCTTTGGTTGGCGCAATTAACCATGAAAACATCCCACGAGATTATGAGTACACCCTGATCACCGCGTACATTTTGAAGAGAATATGCATAGTTGGAAATCAGTTAGGACAAATCCCACTACTGAAGAACAACGATTTCAATCTAGGCGACAGAAAGAAATATGTTATGCTAGACGAAGTCAACTAGGAAGAAGCCTCGCATCATCTCGCAGCCATGGATTAAGGGACTGGCATAAACCATTGTGTTAAATGTGATGAACATACCCCATTTTGTCCACCACCAAGAGGTTAACGCTTGCGTTAAACTCTTCTTGTCGTGTTATCATGGCAGATAATTGCGGCTCAACCGAAGGATTACCATGGATCTGGTGTTGATCCACCAGATTACAGGCTTAAGCATGAAGGGACCTGGCCCGCAATAGTTTTATCTAGGGAAGGCCTTGAACCGATCCCTGGCACAATGCATCCAGGAAGCTTACGGTGAAGTCGAAAAAAGAAAGCAAGGTTACAAGGTAGCCTCCATATAGAATGGCATAGTGCTCCTCACTTGCCAACTCATAGCTGGCAAGCTCGTAAGAAAGAACCGCCCCACACAAGTCATCGGGTTTGTGGTGGACCTCGCAGGAAAATGTGTGGAGGGCATGCAGATGAACTGGGCGAGCTACCTCATCAATAAACTCGAGAAAGATTGTCGTGAAGCCCAGGATTTGTGGTACAAATTCCTCTACAGTTGGATGATCACTTTGATCGCATTTGTCGCTTGGAAAATGCTTGAAGGAGCCACCTTCCTAGAGATCGAACCATTGGAGTCATTGATCGCTCAGTTTTCAACCTTGTGGTACACCAACAATATGACGAAGTAGTGGCAGTCCAATGTCGTGTTTCATACATACTACCAGCAACTAAAGGTTGCCATTGAGTCATTTTTCGTGCATGACGCCATGCACCCTGCACTAGTACAGACCAATAGAAAAGTTCCACGCAAATCCGCATTTCGTCTATATCACTACGTGCAGAGATGATAGCAAGGAAGAACTATAGTCATATTGCAAACTGACAGATGAAGACATGGAGCAGATCACAAAGGAATGGTCGGAGGAGTTCCTTGTATCGGTCAATGATGCATAACTCTCTAACATCGACACCATTAGAAGCCCCCTAGTCACCCAGGTTGAGCATGTCAGACAGTCCAATGGGATGAAGAAGAAGAAAAAGCCAGAGAAATCCCAGGATTTAGAGAGCGATGAGGAGGACGATGCTTCTGAAGAAAATGGGTATGGCTCGCTCGGAGGAGGAGGAGACGAAGTAGATGGACAAGGAGGAGGGGATAAAGAAGAAGAACAAGGAGGAGGTGAAGCTACACCGCCTCAATACCCCCCTACTGGAACAATCACACCATAGAAGAGGAAGGTTTCTCCAAAGAAACCTTCAACAAGGAAGAAGACGCGCACTAATAAGCCCCAGTTGGAGGCCACGGTCACGGAGGACGATATTAGTCTGGTCCATTGAGCTATGGAGGACGCTTTCAAGAACATATTGCAGATATATCGTGTGAAGCAGGAAGAGCTATATAGAAGGATCGAGAAGGAACTAAAGGAAGCACATCAAGCTATTCGTTTGGTCCGCATAGTACCTACTATGCCCTCCTCGTCATAGAATACAGAATTGGGGAATGAACCAACCCAATTGAGAAGACTGGGGGATGCGACAGAAGTTTGACTTCAGAAAGTCCAGCAAGAGAAGGAGAAGGCTACAGAAGCCTTGAAACAAGAGAAGGATGAAGCCTTAGAACAATTACACATAGCGCGGTACTATGTAACTGCCTATGAAAATGATAAAGAAGAATTCCAGGCGATGATCCAAGGGGGAAAATCCCAGCTACAAAGAGAAAAGGAGTAGTTGTTCACAGAATGAGCCACGGTCAAAGAGGTAGTTTGTAAAGCATGTCACTCTTTGCGAGGCTTGGCACAGGAGGAGCAAGGTTCGGTCGAGGCTCAAGTAGTGAATCTCGCTGAGACCATCCGACAGCTTCAAGTGAGGATAACAGAGTTGGAGGTCCAAGCAATAACGAGTACTCTGCAGGAGGTGTGTGACCAGAGGGAGAAAGCCTCTAAGAACAAAGTATTAAGGATCAGAGCCCTCACCTCAGAGTGAAAACAACTGAGCGATAGAACCGCGTAGACATATGAACACCTCACAGAAGATCTAGAGCTAAGGAAACTGGAAGCGCAGTTACAGGAGGTGCAACAGCAGGCATTGTCAGTACAGGCGCAGATGAAGATACTCACCGCAATTGAAAGAATGAAGAGATCTTAGTAGCAATGCGCAGTGCATCAACAGATCACTGTCCTCTAGGGCAGGGTAATGGAAGTCATGCAGAAGCTACAACTTGTGCAGGATGAAGCTTGCAAGGTGTTCGAAGAAATTGAGGGACAGGGCTTGTAACTAGACCAAGTGGTTGCAACAGTGGAACAGCACCTGGAAGGGCTCATTACAGTGCAGACGATCCAGGAGCTCACTGAGCAGGAGGGTCAAGCAAAGCAGCAAGTCGATGCAGTTTGAGTTAAGCTCGAAGCCTTCAAAGTAGCATTGCCCATACCTAAGTGACTCGGGACGAGTCACCGGTCAGTGTTGGGGGCTTGTTGGCCCTTGACCAAGTTTTGAGGAAACCTTGGTCAGGTTTGGACCACCTTTTGGACTTCGATGCGATATTCGAAGATGGAGCGCC
>ML814209.1:156076-168144 GCA_009831015.1 Picea engelmannii | reverse complement strand
AGTTGTTATGTTTTCCTCTGAGTTATAAACATCATCCTCCAGATTTGCAATTTGTCTTTCCATGTCTCCATCATTGTATAAAATAAAAGAATCAATGTCTAAATGAACATAATATAAGGGATAATTATGTGGTTTGTCCTGACTATTGACCATGTATTTCATCAGTGTCTCCCTATATAATCTCCTCTATTGACCAACTAATGGGATGGTGGCATAAGACATGTCCAGTTGTAGGGTACCATGTAACTTGGCTCCCCATGAGCGAGATAGTAACATGTCATATTTAGGAGGTATGTTTGCAACAACTATGTCCATTACCATGCTCTTAGCAAGGATTTGTGCTAAATTAACAAACAAATATTTGATAAGACCTATGCATTTTACTTTACTTGAATTAAAAGAATATAAATCCTTGTAAGGTATAGTGATATCAAGTCCTAATTTATCCATAACAGCCTTAGACATAAGGATGTGGGAAGCACCAGAGTCCGGCATGGCATTGTGCAAAGTTTTGCCATGAATGTTTAAAATAAGATAAAAAGGAGGTACGTCACCACTTTCAGATTTTCCATCAACTTCAGGCTCAAATAATAACTTAGGTTGATCATCAACAATGTTTACTGTGTATGCACCCATACCTGCCTCTATGTTCAGAGCTTTTATCACTTGTGATTTGTAAGCATTCTTGTTCATCAACTCTGTTAAAGGAATAGGTATCTTAAGTTTTGCCAATTCACTTCCTAGGTTGAATGAGGTTTGAGTTTTATTTTGGTTAGGGAGATTTGATTTCTCAACAACATTCTTTTGTGAATCATCTTTGGGTTGGTTGGTGGAGGGAACATCGGTTTGAGTTGTTTTTGAGACAGAATTATATGTTTTGTTGATTGGGACCTCTGAGTTTTTCTTTGGGGGGTTATCAGGAACTTTCTTGGCAGGTGTATCTGTTGTCTTTCTAAAGTCAAAAGCTTTCTTGGTTGGATTATCATTGGACTTCTTACTTCTCAAGTTATATTGTCTATGAACTTCCATAATTAGATTTTCAAAAGCTTCTTGTTCTGATTCTTCCTCATCAACTTCAGTTTGTGAAAGAAGGAAAAGATCGTGTTCTTCTTGGGTAAGAAAAATAGAATCATTATCATTTATTCCCATTAGATTAATATGAACATCATCAAGTACCTAAATTGTTTCTTCTCCTTCATCAGCATAATTTTTTTGGAAAGGAGGTCTAATCTGTTGATTTGGGCCTCTTTGTTCTCTAGGTTCTCTTTGTCTGATTTGTGGTGGATTTCTCCTAAAATTAGGATTTTTTATTCGAGGAATAGGTTGATTTCCTCTTGGTGGATTCCTATCAGTGATATCTAGTCTTTCCATCATCCTTTCCATGGTTCTGACTAAGGAGTCTATTTTAGCATCAGCAAAAGAGGTAGATGGTTCTTCCTTGATAGTTACTCTCCTCTCTGTTCTCTGTCTAGCTCTCTTAGCTAACATATTTTCCTCTACACTCACAACACATCTTTGCATTTCTTCCAAAGTTGCAAGGTTTCTATCTCTCAATTGATAAGACATGTCAGCATCAAAACCATCAAGGAATTTGATCAAAGCTAGAACTTGAGGAGGTTTAATGTTTGTTGGAATTGCATTATAAATATTGTTAAATCTAGTGCAATAATCTTGTACACTTTCCCCTTGGTTTCTTTTAATACTTTCATATTTGGATAATATTTGAAGTGGATTTTTCTTGACTTCCCATCTATTGAGAAAAGATTGGTGAAAGGTAGTAATGTCATTAAGGCTAGCAGTTGGTAAGGCTTTGAACCATTTCCTAACTTCTCCATTTAAGCTTTGGGGAAACCACCTCATTTTGACATATTCCTCATCTACTTCTTGCAGGTCAAAGAAGTCATTCATTTTGTCAACATGTTGTTGTGCAATCATATTTCTAGTGCCATCAAACTGAGGAATCCTAGTTTGATAATCTTGGGCATATTGTGTATGTGAGCAGCCAAAACAAGAGGAGCATATCTTGTTGCCATGGTTGGTGGAGGAGGATGGATAACAAGAACTCATGTAACATACTGGATGGTAACCTGCAAAATTGTTGGAGAAGTGGTGGAAGATGTAGAAGAAGCAGGGCTAGAAGATATAGGATGAGCTAATTGCAGATTGATAGAAGATGCAAAGATGGTCAGAGCAAAAAGTTCAACAGACTGTTGAATGTAGGCTTTGTGCAAATATTGATAAAATTTTGATGCCAGATCTTGTAACTTCTCAAAGTTTTGTAGGATTTGTTGATCAAGATCTGATCCAGGAGAGTGTCTTTCAGGTGTACTAGGTTGGAGGATAGCTTGATCTAAAACAATTTCGTCCACAAAGCTATCATATTTGGTTCTGAATAGGCTATGCTCAAATGGTAGATCAAAATGGATGTCTGGGATTGTGACAAACTTCTCTGGAAGAGAGGTTTCCCTGGGAGGAGGACTACTAATCCCTTGACTTTCTGATGTAAACCTTTTTCTAATCGATTTTTCAGGGTTATCTACTACTTATACAGGTTCTGGATCAGGATGAGATCTGGTGTGAATTATTTTTGGAGCCAACACTTAAACTTTAAAAACCTAATTAACTATTTACAAATTTTTACAACCTCTGAACATTTATCTCTTAAAATTTGTAGATCTTTAATCGTCCATAAATAAAGTTTTCTTACTTATGGAAGATAATTCATAAAGTTGGAAAATGTGTTCAGTCCCCAATATGGTCTCCACTATGTTATCACTATGTGATTTCCAGAGGTTGTAGCATAAAAGACAGAGGTAACTACCAAACCACTTTGGAAGTTGGGATCTAGCCCTGCCAGCTTCAGAGAGGGATCTCTCTATAGGATCTAGATTTGTTTGAGTTTTAAAATGCTAGGATAGTTATGACAGGTCAAGTTTTTGTTTGTTTGTTTGAAATAATTGGCTGAAAGAATGCTTAAATGTCCATTGTGCTATGGGGTCTGTATTTAAAGATGAGGATCAGTTTTAGATTTTTATGAGGTTGTCTCCACAAGGCGGGGTAATAAGACTATTGGATCTATTGGAATTAAACAAAATGAATATGAAGGAAAAGAGGGGAAAGTCCACTAAGCAGAAATGCAGTTAAGAATTCATTCGCTTAGTTTCATATGAACAACATGAAGATCATTAAAAAACCAGATACAAAGTATAATGAAATAATTTATGTTCTTTAGACTTTCTTTTAATGATTAGAAATTAGAAAAACATGCAATGATCACAGAGTATGAAAAGAAATTTGACAAATAAGGTTAGCACATCACCAACAAACTAACACAAGAATCCTATGAATAAGCCTCTTTTATTATTGGTCGATCCTTTGAGAAATTACACAATAGCTCCTAGGTGCCAAAAATCAACCCATAATACTTCGAAGGGAGAAGTATTTATAAAACTATTTACATCATGTCATGTCATAAATGACTAGGATATTATGGAGGAATATCTAACTAACTAGATCTCTAAAATACAAAATATAGGGATTTGTTGATTTGCTTGGATCCCTTGTGTTGATTTGGTGGAAGTGGTTGGTGACTCATCCCTTTGACTTTGGTTGGCTGCTCCATGCTAACTAGAACATCAAAACTATCTCTACTCGAGTAAAGTGCATACATCTTCCCACCTCTTTTTACCTGGGATAAAAACCTTAAGTAATTTCATGTATATCTCATCCATTTCTATATACTTGGCAAAGGTAGGCTTAGTGATGAAGATATGCTTAATCTCATGTTGAATACTCAAGTCTAACTGTAGTGTCTCCAGGAAATCTTTACCAGTAATGCTTCCCTGTATACCTGCAAACTTTGAACTCTCCTTTGCCATTGTGCTCATTTTCTGCTTGTAATCAGATAGAGTGATTGATTTGTCATTAAGTACTAACAATCCAAGAAGCCCTTTCTTGTGTATCACCTCAAAATTACTAAAGAATCTTTGCACACCTATGTCCATCACTTGAGATTTTTCTTCTAGCTGCAACAATCTTGTCTTGTTCATGACCTTCTTGATCTCAAGGATGGTCTATGTGATGTCCTCAATTTCTAGTTCTTTTAACTCCTACTTGTTTTTGGAGTTTAGAAATCTGATGAGTTCAGTGGCCTCTATACGTCTTTCTTCTAAGTCTTTTTTGATGATCTCAATTGCTCCCCTGGCCTTTTGTACTAACTCATGTTGTTCAAAGATGATCTGTATGGATGGCCAAATTTCTGACATTGACTTGTTGATATCTACCCAAATATTTTCCTTAGCTTGGGCTAAAGTTTTTGCCATGGCAGTCTCTTTCTCTAATTGTTGTAACTATTGACTAAGCTTTTGAGACTTATGCATCTCTGCCTGGTGACTAGCCTGGAACATTGACTTCAACTCATGCAAGTTATTTACCTCTTCCTGTAGTTTTCTGATCTCTTCCCCTTGGATGGACATGTCTTCCATGGATTTTGCAAGTTTGTTAGATGCATCTGAAACTTGCATTGGGATTGTTGATGTGGATACTTCTGGTGTTCTAATTCATGTCAGAGGGACTGCCTATAGTGGGATCCTGGCCATCTGCACATTTTGTTCCTTTTCCTTTATCAACGTATCCATTTATGCTTCCATTTCTCTTATTTGTGCATTTTGTTCCATGATTAGCTTCAACATTTCTTCTTTGTGGCCTTTAGTCTCAGCCACTTCTTTGGCTTGTGAATCTTTTGTAGTTGGAAGCTTCAACTGCTTTCTCAAAGATGTTATATCATCATTCTTCTTTATTAACAATTTCTTTGCTACCTTGAAATTTATTAGCTCATACCCAATCTTCAGCACCAATTCTTCTAATGATTTGATTTTGTTGTCCTTGGCCAAAGAAGAGATATTCTCTGGCTTTAATTGGGACTAAATATTGTTCAAGGATACCTACAACTTTGAAGTAGTCATTGAGGTATTTTTCAATGAAGAGAATATCATCTCTCCTTTCTGCCTATGCATATCCATCTGGTCCATTGGATGGACATCCTTTACATCAAACTCAAAGACAGTCTTCTTATAGTATGCAGTTGTTTTAGGATTGGGAACTTGTGCTTGAAAGAATGTCATTTGCATTCTTCCTCTTTCTGTGTCAAAGGCTGAAAACAATCTGTGTTGAGCAGTGGAGGTCTACTTCCAGAACTAAGCATAGGTGTTGTTGTTGAGGAGCTCATTTCTTTGCTTGATTTGTTTATACTTGTAAAAAATGTTTGACTATGTTTTCCCATGAGTTGATTCAACTGTTAGAGTTGTCTTTGGGTGTCTTTGAGATGTTGGTGATGATGTAGACACTATAAAATGACTACCTGAATAGGTTGAAGAGTGTGGTCCCTCCAAAACTATGGTGGATTGCATTTCTTCTTCCTTGAGCAAGTCTGGTGTATGACTAGTCTTGGCCCTCTTTCTGTAAAATTGGAAAGGCTCAGCTAATACCTCTATGAAAGAAGGAGAAACCTCCTTTCTTGATCTCTTCTCTACTTGATTTTGAGGTGTGTTGGTATGTGAAGCAGTTACAGGGGCAAGTTGTTCCTTTGTTTCTAGTAATGTGTTTTCCTGCCACCTTGTTTGGTTCATGTATTTCTCCACCTCTGGCTTCTGTGTGTGACCATAAGGAGTGATTTTTTGTTTGACTATGAGCTCCGAGATGACACCAAATGGGTCATATGCCCAAGTGGAACTCAGAGTAAACCTCATTTGTTTCAAGAGGTTATCTACTTCTTCTCTTGTTGATCTGTTGTTGCAGATGAAAGGGCCAATTTGAGTCTTGATCCTGAGTTGGGACTTCTTCTTTGTTGCAACAAAGTGAATGTCATATGAATTCACCATCTTCCTTATGTATTCTGATGCAAAAATCCTCACAGGGAGGTATTTGGGAAATATGTAAGGAGGCAGCTCACATCCATATACTCTTATCTCTATGTGGTTTTGGTATAAGTTTCGATCCCCTGTCTTAGCTTGGTTAGAAAGGTGTAAGATTCTCTTAATTTCTTCATTGATCCTTGGCTTTGTGTTGTTGTTCAGCATGCAAAGGACTCGGTGAAAGAACTGGTCTATGTAGTCTTTGAAGTTGTACTCTATTGAATTTTTCCTCACCAATGAGGTCCATGAGATCACTGACTATGGGCTTCCTTCCTGGTTTAATTTTTGAAGTGCACAAGGAAACCTATCTGATTGAAAAAAATAAGAACATGTAAAGCAGAACTGAGGAATATCTGAACATTCCTTCAGTAGGAAGCCTGAATAGCTAATCATGAATGTTATCAACTAGAAATTGAATTTAATTGAAACTCTTTCTTTTGTAGAAAATATAGATAGAAAACCTAGAATAGCCTCATTTACCCATTCATATGAGAAATAACCTAATAGGTAAGAAAACATGGAAATAATCTAGTTGGCTTTAACAGTGAAGATGAAGGATGAGTAAGGTGGATTTTTTGGGGGTATTTGAGCATCCTCAAGGAAAAAAATATAAAAAATATGGGATCTTTAGGGGAAGGTAAGATTCTGGTACAGGTCATTTAGGGCTTCAATGGAAAACGGGATCGCAAAGTCATTTCTTAGGAATTGCAGCATCTGGTCAATGGCTTCAGTGGTGACTGTGAATAGGTTTTCTCCAAAGGAGGAAACAATGGCCCTTTGGCCGAGCAAATAGCAAGCTTGGCATCTGAGGGCGAATTCAGAAAAATGGTGAGTTTGGGGGAACATATACAGAGGTAAATTGGACTCCTAGAGTCCAATTTCATCACTCTGGTCCAGAAAGATGTCTTTTAGCCATGAGTGCAATTCGAAGAAGTCAAATTCGAACCTCGGCCCTGTGATTTTATAGTCTTTATCCACCAGAGGTATGTCATCCA
Source organism: Picea engelmannii (assembly GCA_009831015.1). NCBI lineage: Eukaryota > Viridiplantae > Streptophyta > Pinopsida > Pinales > Pinaceae > Picea > Picea engelmannii. Next base: position 161,237 of record ML814209.1, on the reverse strand, counting down.
GGTCGACAGGAGGGGGAAGGATCGGGTTCTTAGACGTATCAGCAGATTTGGCCTTCAGGGGCATGATTGGCAGAGATTAATGTAAATTAATGGCGAAACTGTGATTACCCGGGGAAAATACGCCTCCTGACGATGAAATGTTGTGGCGGTTAGCTTGACAGTTTGGTTCAGCACGGTGTCCATAGTGTCTGTATAAGCAAATGGTGTTACAAGGTGATGAAACAGGGTTTAAATATGTACATTAGGTGTATGTTATGGCGTATGGTGGTGACGGGGCGGTTAATGGTCACGGGGAGTATTTTAATTGGGTAACAGGTATGTAGGATGGGACATATGGTGGTTAGTAATAGGGTTACGGTGGTGGAGTGAGGTGAGTGGTAATGGGTGGTGGTTTGGGTAGATTTCAGAGGGGGCGGGGGCGTCTGAAATGATGTGGACGTGGCACTTTAGGTGGGACTGATGCGGGAGAACCCACTTTTCAGACCCCCCGTCCCCCCCCCACCGTTAAAGGTAGAAATGGGGAGGTTCGAAAAGCGTTGAGGACCGTTGATCTATAAGGTTATGGGTGTCGCTGATGTAGATATGTGCAAGAGTTAAACACTACAAGTCAAAGTGTCTTTTCTGCTAGCAAACTTAGGATAAAAAAATATGCGTTGGGTAGCGCTAAGATTACTTTTTCCACTTTACACCATAACTTTATTTTCCTAAGCTACAATAATCGAATTTAATCAAACAAGGGGTATTTTGACATCCCCTTTCAATTTTTTATGAGACAAACATCACTAACCTATCTCCTAACCTAGGCATATAATATTATTAATCCAGCTTAGACTCTTGGATTAATTATTACTCTATCCTAACTACTTTGGCCAAGATTAAATAGTTTGACTAAACTTATTCTCAAACATGTCAACACAAATTCAACAAGTTTGATCATGATCAGACAATATGATTCAAACTAAATTTATTTTTTATGGATTTTTCTTATTTTTCTCTTTTTCTATTTTTTCTTTTCTTTTATTTTTTTTTATTTTTTTTCTTTTATACCCTCTTTTCATTTTTTCTATTTTTTTATTTTTTGCTTTTTCTTTATCTTTTTCTTTTTGTAAATCATTTGCAGAATGAAATATTATTTACAAAGTAAAATGTTTGGTGGAAGAAATTTCAATCACCAAGTGATACTATGAAATATAGGGTTATAACACTTATTACATGAGGACTCCTCCGAGTCCTTCCCTACTAGTATTTGTACACACCAGGAAATCCTTGTTTGGGTTTGCAATTTTCAGCACTGTTGTGTTGGTTAAAAGGTGCTTTAGTTGGTGAAAACTCTCCTCGCACTCTATTGTCCAAACAAATTTAACTCATTTTTTCTGTAGGGAGGTGATTGGATAACCAATCCTGGAGAACCCCTTTATGAACCTCTTATAGTATATTTTTAGTCCCATAAAGGATCCGATATCATAGACATCCCTTGGTGTAGGCCAATCCATGATGGCTTTCATCTTGTCAGGGTCAACTGCCACTCATTCCTTAGTGATGACATGGCCTAAGTAATTAACTCTTTTAGAAAAGAAATCACACTTACTAAACTTTACATAGATCTTGTGCTCTCTCAACACTTCAAGGACTGACTTGAGGTGCTCTTCATGCTCTTTCGTGCTCTTAGAATATATTAAAATTTCATCTATGAAAACCAACACAAATATGTCCAAGAATTTACTAAGTACATTATTCATCAAACACATAAAGGTGGTCGGTGCATTGGTAAGCCCAAATGTCACTACCACAAATTCATAGTTCCTGTACATTGTTTTGAAGGTTGTTTCATGGATATCTTCATCTTTGATTTAGACTTGATGGTAACCAGACCTTAAGTCAATCTTGGAAAATATTGTACCATCTTTTAACTAGTCAAACATGTCATCAATTGTTGGCAAAGGATACTTGTTCTTCATAGTCATCTTGTTGAGTTTTCTATAGTCTATGCACAACCTGAGGGTGTCATCCTTCTTCTTCACAAAAAAGGTTGGTGCTCCCTAATGGGATACTGACGCAAACGCACCACCAGGCACGTCCGCTCCCACCAGGACCTTCTTTTCCTTAGGCCCGAAGAGCTAGAATGCTCTTCAAAACACCTTATCGGGAGTTTTCTACACCCACAGAATGCTCTTTATGATCTCCCTTTGCCCTATCAGCAAATCGAACCTTGTGTGTTCGCGAGTCCTATTGCCACCAGATCGGGTCTTATCAATCCCCGAACCCCGATGAACATCCACCCACGTGTTCCTTGCTTTTATCGGGAATTTTCCCGATCGGAAAATCGGCACTTGTGAGGTCGTGTATCACTTACCTCCCGAATCCCCGATTTCCGATCGGCGATGATACTCTCTGCTCCCCTTAGCTCCCTCTGGTTAACTCTTTCACATGTGACCTGCTGGTCCACAAGACCACAGTCCTTCCCCTATCGGAATTTCGGACTTCGCGGAATTGAAATGTGTGGAACTCACGCCCTTGGAATTCTCGATTCTCCGATTTCCGATGCCACCTAACGTTGACTCCAGCAAGGGTTGACCGTTCGTCACCTGTCCTCCACTATGGCGCCTATGGCCCACACTCCAGTGGCGATCGGGAAATCGTGTATCACAGTTTCGTGATTTCTGTAGCATAAATTCACAGGACCGTCCAAGTCCCGAAACCCGATACGGATGACACCTGTCCCCCACTGAAATACAATGACTATGGGACCGTCGCGTTTCGGGATTTCGTGACTTCTCCTGTCGTGAGTTTCTCGTCACCGAGAATCCCGAAATGTCGAACCCTGATGCACATGCGAGCTCTCTCCTCCACGTCACCACTTCCCTATCGCTCTGTCGGGTATCGTGAAATCGTGATTTCTAATGCAACGATTCTGATGTATGCGAAAAACCTGAAATGCTGAACCCCGACTCTCCGGGATCTCTCGCCACGTGTCCCCGCTGTGATCAACGGCTCTGATCCTATCGATAAATTGCGGATCGCGATTTCAACATGCACAAGACTCTTGTCTCTGGAAATCTCGATATCCCGAACTCCGAACTATCTGGATTGTTGACACGTGTCCCGTCCAAGATCAACGGCTATGATCCCTTCTCGGGATTTCGGGACTTCTGATGTCCTGGTTCCCTCGACCTCGAGAATTCTGATTCTCCGAATGTCGACTCTCGTCAGATCCCTGACACCTGTCCCGTGTGAACGGATGGCTCAGATCTCGTCGGGGTTTCCCCTTCGATTTCCCCCGATGTCTTTGTCCACGAGAATGTCGATTTCTTGATGCACCTAAACGTTGATGGTGCTGGATCTCTGCCACGTGTCCCTCTGTCAACAGACGGTCCAGATCCCGTTGGGATTTCGCGACTTGCGCTACCTCGATTCCTATGATCTCGAGAATCCCGAATTCCCGATGGCCGATATATCGATGACGAAACCCCGTGCAGCTTTCGTAGATCCGACGGCTGTCGGGTATCTACCTCAGATCTGACGGCTCAAATCTATTCTCCCTCTCTGTGCTTCTCCTGAGGCTTAACCTTCGTGCACCTTCTCCCAATCCAATGGCTGACGGGATTTTTTCCCCAGATCTGATGACTCGGATCAACTGTCCTGTGTGCTCTCTTGTGCACCTTCCTGGACGTGGAAATCCAACGGTCCCAATCTGTTCTCTTCAGGCCGATATGACAGCTGCTGAGCTCTCCTGAGCTTCTTGTGTGTTTTCTTCCTGCGCTTAGAAGAATTTGAATTCCTCCAAGGCCTCGACCTTTGCCTATTCCCTCTACGAGCTCCTCGAACTTGAGTCTCATTGTGCGTACACAACGCTACCCTTCCTGAGCTTTCTCCTTCTTCCAAACCCTTAAAGGGTTCTGACGTCTGCACTCCTTGCAGAGTCTTCTCGTGCACACAACATGCTATCTCTTCTGTGCTTCTACGAGTACTCAAACCCCTTGTGGGATTTTTTCCTTCTTCTCCCTCAGATGGAGAATGAAATGGATGCCCTCCTGGCTATCCTTCTGCTCAAGCCTCTTCTTGAGTACTCTTAGGTTTTCAACAACCCAGTGAAGGTTCCCTCAGTGGGCTTCTCTTCTAACTTCCAGAACTCAAAGAGTTCTTTCTTCTGTTGTGCCTGCTTGCACACTCTCTCTACGCCCTCCTGGCAGAGTCTCTTCCTTCCGCAGAACGTTCAGCAGTTTTGTTCTCCTTTATCCGGTGCCTCTATGCGCTTGCTCGAATGCCCCGCTGGCAGAGCTCTCAGAATCTCAATGATTCGGCTTCCCTCTTCAACTCTTAGCAGAGTCCTCCTCAATTGCACCTTGCGCCTATGCTCAATGCCCATCCGGCAGAGCTCTCAGAATCTTTGGTGATTCTATCTCCTGAACTCACAGCAGAGTTCTTCTTCTGTGCACTCCTTGCACCTGCTCAATGCCCACTTGGCAGAGCCTTACAGAACTCCCAAGAGATTTTGTCTGCAACTGTGTCTTCTTCTACACAACCTTTCCTCCAAGGTGTTTAGCAACCTTGAGGTCTTCCTCCTAAGTTGTTGACTTCAGTCCTGTGCCTCAGCACGTCTTTGTCTGACTCCTCAGAGTTCAAAAGTACATCCTTAGTGCACTGGTATTCATAGTCCCCAACACTCTGTCACGCCCTCATGGCATGAAACCTCAAAGACCTCTCAACTGAAATCACACAAACTTATGCAGAATGCATAACACACAACATACATCTACAACATATATATGGAACACACACAGACACCCATTCAACACTGAATAATACAGAAAAAATTGTTGTTTGTATTAAAATGGAAACAATGTCTGTGTCATTACAATGGTGTTCTCGAGCTCTCCTCGGATCTTCTCTTCTCTATCTCCTATCTTGCCTTACTCAAAATGAGATCTCTAAATCTCTTTTACCTGAGGGGCTCTTAGCGCTTTCCTTCAGAACTCACCTACCCTATTCAATTACAATCAATGGTTGCCTAGTCCAGTGCCTGGATCTAGATCTCAACCGATCTTGGCATTAAAGCCAATCCTATCTAATGCCTGCTCAAAGGCACGGCTTCCATGGCTCACCAGCCTAAGACATTAAATTACATTCAATTCAAATTTGAATGAGGCTGCGCCTCCCTTTC
>ML814209.1:129332-156026 GCA_009831015.1 Picea engelmannii | reverse complement strand
AGTTGTTATGTTTTCCTCTGAGTTATAAACATCATCCTCCAGATTTGCAATTTGTCTTTCCATGTCTCCATCATTGTATAAAATAAAAGAATCAATGTCTAAATGAACATAATATAAGGGATAATTATGTGGTTTGTCCTGACTATTGACCATGTATTTCATCAGTGTCTCCCTATATAATCTCCTCTATTGACCAACTAATGGGATGGTGGCATAAGACATGTCCAGTTGTAGGGTACCATGTAACTTGGCTCCCCATGAGCGAGATAGTAACATGTCATATTTAGGAGGTATGTTTGCAACAACTATGTCCATTACCATGCTCTTAGCAAGGATTTGTGCTAAATTAACAAACAAATATTTGATAAGACCTATGCATTTTACTTTACTTGAATTAAAAGAATATAAATCCTTGTAAGGTATAGTGATATCAAGTCCTAATTTATCCATAACAGCCTTAGACATAAGGATGTGGGAAGCACCAGAGTCCGGCATGGCATTGTGCAAAGTTTTGCCATGAATGTTTAAAATAAGATAAAAAGGAGGTACGTCACCACTTTCAGATTTTCCATCAACTTCAGGCTCAAATAATAACTTAGGTTGATCATCAACAATGTTTACTGTGTATGCACCCATACCTGCCTCTATGTTCAGAGCTTTTATCACTTGTGATTTGTAAGCATTCTTGTTCATCAACTCTGTTAAAGGAATAGGTATCTTAAGTTTTGCCAATTCACTTCCTAGGTTGAATGAGGTTTGAGTTTTATTTTGGTTAGGGAGATTTGATTTCTCAACAACATTCTTTTGTGAATCATCTTTGGGTTGGTTGGTGGAGGGAACATCGGTTTGAGTTGTTTTTGAGACAGAATTATATGTTTTGTTGATTGGGACCTCTGAGTTTTTCTTTGGGGGGTTATCAGGAACTTTCTTGGCAGGTGTATCTGTTGTCTTTCTAAAGTCAAAAGCTTTCTTGGTTGGATTATCATTGGACTTCTTACTTCTCAAGTTATATTGTCTATGAACTTCCATAATTAGATTTTCAAAAGCTTCTTGTTCTGATTCTTCCTCATCAACTTCAGTTTGTGAAAGAAGGAAAAGATCGTGTTCTTCTTGGGTAAGAAAAATAGAATCATTATCATTTATTCCCATTAGATTAATATGAACATCATCAAGTACCTAAATTGTTTCTTCTCCTTCATCAGCATAATTTTTTTGGAAAGGAGGTCTAATCTGTTGATTTGGGCCTCTTTGTTCTCTAGGTTCTCTTTGTCTGATTTGTGGTGGATTTCTCCTAAAATTAGGATTTTTTATTCGAGGAATAGGTTGATTTCCTCTTGGTGGATTCCTATCAGTGATATCTAGTCTTTCCATCATCCTTTCCATGGTTCTGACTAAGGAGTCTATTTTAGCATCAGCAAAAGAGGTAGATGGTTCTTCCTTGATAGTTACTCTCCTCTCTGTTCTCTGTCTAGCTCTCTTAGCTAACATATTTTCCTCTACACTCACAACACATCTTTGCATTTCTTCCAAAGTTGCAAGGTTTCTATCTCTCAATTGATAAGACATGTCAGCATCAAAACCATCAAGGAATTTGATCAAAGCTAGAACTTGAGGAGGTTTAATGTTTGTTGGAATTGCATTATAAATATTGTTAAATCTAGTGCAATAATCTTGTACACTTTCCCCTTGGTTTCTTTTAATACTTTCATATTTGGATAATATTTGAAGTGGATTTTTCTTGACTTCCCATCTATTGAGAAAAGATTGGTGAAAGGTAGTAATGTCATTAAGGCTAGCAGTTGGTAAGGCTTTGAACCATTTCCTAACTTCTCCATTTAAGCTTTGGGGAAACCACCTCATTTTGACATATTCCTCATCTACTTCTTGCAGGTCAAAGAAGTCATTCATTTTGTCAACATGTTGTTGTGCAATCATATTTCTAGTGCCATCAAACTGAGGAATCCTAGTTTGATAATCTTGGGCATATTGTGTATGTGAGCAGCCAAAACAAGAGGAGCATATCTTGTTGCCATGGTTGGTGGAGGAGGATGGATAACAAGAACTCATGTAACATACTGGATGGTAACCTGCAAAATTGTTGGAGAAGTGGTGGAAGATGTAGAAGAAGCAGGGCTAGAAGATATAGGATGAGCTAATTGCAGATTGATAGAAGATGCAAAGATGGTCAGAGCAAAAAGTTCAACAGACTGTTGAATGTAGGCTTTGTGCAAATATTGATAAAATTTTGATGCCAGATCTTGTAACTTCTCAAAGTTTTGTAGGATTTGTTGATCAAGATCTGATCCAGGAGAGTGTCTTTCAGGTGTACTAGGTTGGAGGATAGCTTGATCTAAAACAATTTCGTCCACAAAGCTATCATATTTGGTTCTGAATAGGCTATGCTCAAATGGTAGATCAAAATGGATGTCTGGGATTGTGACAAACTTCTCTGGAAGAGAGGTTTCCCTGGGAGGAGGACTACTAATCCCTTGACTTTCTGATGTAAACCTTTTTCTAATCGATTTTTCAGGGTTATCTACTACTTATACAGGTTCTGGATCAGGATGAGATCTGGTGTGAATTATTTTTGGAGCCAACACTTAAACTTTAAAAACCTAATTAACTATTTACAAATTTTTACAACCTCTGAACATTTATCTCTTAAAATTTGTAGATCTTTAATCGTCCATAAATAAAGTTTTCTTACTTATGGAAGATAATTCATAAAGTTGGAAAATGTGTTCAGTCCCCAATATGGTCTCCACTATGTTATCACTATGTGATTTCCAGAGGTTGTAGCATAAAAGACAGAGGTAACTACCAAACCACTTTGGAAGTTGGGATCTAGCCCTGCCAGCTTCAGAGAGGGATCTCTCTATAGGATCTAGATTTGTTTGAGTTTTAAAATGCTAGGATAGTTATGACAGGTCAAGTTTTTGTTTGTTTGTTTGAAATAATTGGCTGAAAGAATGCTTAAATGTCCATTGTGCTATGGGGTCTGTATTTAAAGATGAGGATCAGTTTTAGATTTTTATGAGGTTGTCTCCACAAGGCGGGGTAATAAGACTATTGGATCTATTGGAATTAAACAAAATGAATATGAAGGAAAAGAGGGGAAAGTCCACTAAGCAGAAATGCAGTTAAGAATTCATTCGCTTAGTTTCATATGAACAACATGAAGATCATTAAAAAACCAGATACAAAGTATAATGAAATAATTTATGTTCTTTAGACTTTCTTTTAATGATTAGAAATTAGAAAAACATGCAATGATCACAGAGTATGAAAAGAAATTTGACAAATAAGGTTAGCACATCACCAACAAACTAACACAAGAATCCTATGAATAAGCCTCTTTTATTATTGGTCGATCCTTTGAGAAATTACACAATAGCTCCTAGGTGCCAAAAATCAACCCATAATACTTCGAAGGGAGAAGTATTTATAAAACTATTTACATCATGTCATGTCATAAATGACTAGGATATTATGGAGGAATATCTAACTAACTAGATCTCTAAAATACAAAATATAGGGATTTGTTGATTTGCTTGGATCCCTTGTGTTGATTTGGTGGAAGTGGTTGGTGACTCATCCCTTTGACTTTGGTTGGCTGCTCCATGCTAACTAGAACATCAAAACTATCTCTACTCGAGTAAAGTGCATACATCTTCCCACCTCTTTTTACCTGGGATAAAAACCTTAAGTAATTTCATGTATATCTCATCCATTTCTATATACTTGGCAAAGGTAGGCTTAGTGATGAAGATATGCTTAATCTCATGTTGAATACTCAAGTCTAACTGTAGTGTCTCCAGGAAATCTTTACCAGTAATGCTTCCCTGTATACCTGCAAACTTTGAACTCTCCTTTGCCATTGTGCTCATTTTCTGCTTGTAATCAGATAGAGTGATTGATTTGTCATTAAGTACTAACAATCCAAGAAGCCCTTTCTTGTGTATCACCTCAAAATTACTAAAGAATCTTTGCACACCTATGTCCATCACTTGAGATTTTTCTTCTAGCTGCAACAATCTTGTCTTGTTCATGACCTTCTTGATCTCAAGGATGGTCTATGTGATGTCCTCAATTTCTAGTTCTTTTAACTCCTACTTGTTTTTGGAGTTTAGAAATCTGATGAGTTCAGTGGCCTCTATACGTCTTTCTTCTAAGTCTTTTTTGATGATCTCAATTGCTCCCCTGGCCTTTTGTACTAACTCATGTTGTTCAAAGATGATCTGTATGGATGGCCAAATTTCTGACATTGACTTGTTGATATCTACCCAAATATTTTCCTTAGCTTGGGCTAAAGTTTTTGCCATGGCAGTCTCTTTCTCTAATTGTTGTAACTATTGACTAAGCTTTTGAGACTTATGCATCTCTGCCTGGTGACTAGCCTGGAACATTGACTTCAACTCATGCAAGTTATTTACCTCTTCCTGTAGTTTTCTGATCTCTTCCCCTTGGATGGACATGTCTTCCATGGATTTTGCAAGTTTGTTAGATGCATCTGAAACTTGCATTGGGATTGTTGATGTGGATACTTCTGGTGTTCTAATTCATGTCAGAGGGACTGCCTATAGTGGGATCCTGGCCATCTGCACATTTTGTTCCTTTTCCTTTATCAACGTATCCATTTATGCTTCCATTTCTCTTATTTGTGCATTTTGTTCCATGATTAGCTTCAACATTTCTTCTTTGTGGCCTTTAGTCTCAGCCACTTCTTTGGCTTGTGAATCTTTTGTAGTTGGAAGCTTCAACTGCTTTCTCAAAGATGTTATATCATCATTCTTCTTTATTAACAATTTCTTTGCTACCTTGAAATTTATTAGCTCATACCCAATCTTCAGCACCAATTCTTCTAATGATTTGATTTTGTTGTCCTTGGCCAAAGAAGAGATATTCTCTGGCTTTAATTGGGACTAAATATTGTTCAAGGATACCTACAACTTTGAAGTAGTCATTGAGGTATTTTTCAATGAAGAGAATATCATCTCTCCTTTCTGCCTATGCATATCCATCTGGTCCATTGGATGGACATCCTTTACATCAAACTCAAAGACAGTCTTCTTATAGTATGCAGTTGTTTTAGGATTGGGAACTTGTGCTTGAAAGAATGTCATTTGCATTCTTCCTCTTTCTGTGTCAAAGGCTGAAAACAATCTGTGTTGAGCAGTGGAGGTCTACTTCCAGAACTAAGCATAGGTGTTGTTGTTGAGGAGCTCATTTCTTTGCTTGATTTGTTTATACTTGTAAAAAATGTTTGACTATGTTTTCCCATGAGTTGATTCAACTGTTAGAGTTGTCTTTGGGTGTCTTTGAGATGTTGGTGATGATGTAGACACTATAAAATGACTACCTGAATAGGTTGAAGAGTGTGGTCCCTCCAAAACTATGGTGGATTGCATTTCTTCTTCCTTGAGCAAGTCTGGTGTATGACTAGTCTTGGCCCTCTTTCTGTAAAATTGGAAAGGCTCAGCTAATACCTCTATGAAAGAAGGAGAAACCTCCTTTCTTGATCTCTTCTCTACTTGATTTTGAGGTGTGTTGGTATGTGAAGCAGTTACAGGGGCAAGTTGTTCCTTTGTTTCTAGTAATGTGTTTTCCTGCCACCTTGTTTGGTTCATGTATTTCTCCACCTCTGGCTTCTGTGTGTGACCATAAGGAGTGATTTTTTGTTTGACTATGAGCTCCGAGATGACACCAAATGGGTCATATGCCCAAGTGGAACTCAGAGTAAACCTCATTTGTTTCAAGAGGTTATCTACTTCTTCTCTTGTTGATCTGTTGTTGCAGATGAAAGGGCCAATTTGAGTCTTGATCCTGAGTTGGGACTTCTTCTTTGTTGCAACAAAGTGAATGTCATATGAATTCACCATCTTCCTTATGTATTCTGATGCAAAAATCCTCACAGGGAGGTATTTGGGAAATATGTAAGGAGGCAGCTCACATCCATATACTCTTATCTCTATGTGGTTTTGGTATAAGTTTCGATCCCCTGTCTTAGCTTGGTTAGAAAGGTGTAAGATTCTCTTAATTTCTTCATTGATCCTTGGCTTTGTGTTGTTGTTCAGCATGCAAAGGACTCGGTGAAAGAACTGGTCTATGTAGTCTTTGAAGTTGTACTCTATTGAATTTTTCCTCACCAATGAGGTCCATGAGATCACTGACTATGGGCTTCCTTCCTGGTTTAATTTTTGAAGTGCACAAGGAAACCTATCTGATTGAAAAAAATAAGAACATGTAAAGCAGAACTGAGGAATATCTGAACATTCCTTCAGTAGGAAGCCTGAATAGCTAATCATGAATGTTATCAACTAGAAATTGAATTTAATTGAAACTCTTTCTTTTGTAGAAAATATAGATAGAAAACCTAGAATAGCCTCATTTACCCATTCATATGAGAAATAACCTAATAGGTAAGAAAACATGGAAATAATCTAGTTGGCTTTAACAGTGAAGATGAAGGATGAGTAAGGTGGATTTTTTGGGGGTATTTGAGCATCCTCAAGGAAAAAAATATAAAAAATATGGGATCTTTAGGGGAAGGTAAGATTCTGGTACAGGTCATTTAGGGCTTCAATGGAAAACGGGATCGCAAAGTCATTTCTTAGGAATTGCAGCATCTGGTCAATGGCTTCAGTGGTGACTGTGAATAGGTTTTCTCCAAAGGAGGAAACAATGGCCCTTTGGCCGAGCAAATAGCAAGCTTGGCATCTGAGGGCGAATTCAGAAAAATGGTGAGTTTGGGGGAACATATACAGAGGTAAATTGGACTCCTAGAGTCCAATTTCATCACTCTGGTCCAGAAAGATGTCTTTTAGCCATGAGTGCAATTCGAAGAAGTCAAATTCGAACCTCGGCCCTGTGATTTTATAGTCTTTATCCACCAGAGGTATGTCATCCAGGTCGACAGGAGGGGGAAGGATCGGGTTCTTAGACGTATCAGCAGATTTGGCCTTCAGGGGCATGATTGGCAGAGATTAATGTAAATTAATGGCGAAACTGTGATTACCCGGGGAAAATACGCCTCCTGACGATGAAATGTTGTGGCGGTTAGCTTGACAGTTTGGTTCAGCACGGTGTCCATAGTGTCTGTATAAGCAAATGGTGTTACAAGGTGATGAAACAGGGTTTAAATATGTACATTAGGTGTATGTTATGGCGTATGGTGGTGACGGGGCGGTTAATGGTCACGGGGAGTATTTTAATTGGGTAACAGGTATGTAGGATGGGACATATGGTGGTTAGTAATAGGGTTACGGTGGTGGAGTGAGGTGAGTGGTAATGGGTGGTGGTTTGGGTAGATTTCAGAGGGGGCGGGGGCGTCTGAAATGATGTGGACGTGGCACTTTAGGTGGGACTGATGCGGGAGAACCCACTTTTCAGACCCCCCGTCCCCCCCCCACCGTTAAAGGTAGAAATGGGGAGGTTCGAAAAGCGTTGAGGACCGTTGATCTATAAGGTTATGGGTGTCGCTGATGTAGATATGTGCAAGAGTTAAACACTACAAGTCAAAGTGTCTTTTCTGCTAGCAAACTTAGGATAAAAAAATATGCGTTGGGTAGCGCTAAGATTACTTTTTCCACTTTACACCATAACTTTATTTTCCTAAGCTACAATAATCGAATTTAATCAAACAAGGGGTATTTTGACATCCCCTTTCAATTTTTTATGAGACAAACATCACTAACCTATCTCCTAACCTAGGCATATAATATTATTAATCCAGCTTAGACTCTTGGATTAATTATTACTCTATCCTAACTACTTTGGCCAAGATTAAATAGTTTGACTAAACTTATTCTCAAACATGTCAACACAAATTCAACAAGTTTGATCATGATCAGACAATATGATTCAAACTAAATTTATTTTTTATGGATTTTTCTTATTTTTCTCTTTTTCTATTTTTTCTTTTCTTTTATTTTTTTTTATTTTTTTTCTTTTATACCCTCTTTTCATTTTTTCTATTTTTTTATTTTTTGCTTTTTCTTTATCTTTTTCTTTTTGTAAATCATTTGCAGAATGAAATATTATTTACAAAGTAAAATGTTTGGTGGAAGAAATTTCAATCACCAAGTGATACTATGAAATATAGGGTTATAACACTTATTACATGAGGACTCCTCCGAGTCCTTCCCTACTAGTATTTGTACACACCAGGAAATCCTTGTTTGGGTTTGCAATTTTCAGCACTGTTGTGTTGGTTAAAAGGTGCTTTAGTTGGTGAAAACTCTCCTCGCACTCTATTGTCCAAACAAATTTAACTCATTTTTTCTGTAGGGAGGTGATTGGATAACCAATCCTGGAGAACCCCTTTATGAACCTCTTATAGTATATTTTTAGTCCCATAAAGGATCCGATATCATAGACATCCCTTGGTGTAGGCCAATCCATGATGGCTTTCATCTTGTCAGGGTCAACTGCCACTCATTCCTTAGTGATGACATGGCCTAAGTAATTAACTCTTTTAGAAAAGAAATCACACTTACTAAACTTTACATAGATCTTGTGCTCTCTCAACACTTCAAGGACTGACTTGAGGTGCTCTTCATGCTCTTTCGTGCTCTTAGAATATATTAAAATTTCATCTATGAAAACCAACACAAATATGTCCAAGAATTTACTAAGTACATTATTCATCAAACACATAAAGGTGGTCGGTGCATTGGTAAGCCCAAATGTCACTACCACAAATTCATAGTTCCTGTACATTGTTTTGAAGGTTGTTTCATGGATATCTTCATCTTTGATTTAGACTTGATGGTAACCAGACCTTAAGTCAATCTTGGAAAATATTGTACCATCTTTTAACTAGTCAAACATGTCATCAATTGTTGGCAAAGGATACTTGTTCTTCATAGTCATCTTGTTGAGTTTTCTATAGTCTATGCACAACCTGAGGGTGTCATCCTTCTTCTTCACAAAAAAGGTTGGTGCTCCCTAATGGGATACTGACGCAAACGCACCACCAGGCACGTCCGCTCCCACCAGGACCTTCTTTTCCTTAGGCCCGAAGAGCTAGAATGCTCTTCAAAACACCTTATCGGGAGTTTTCTACACCCACAGAATGCTCTTTATGATCTCCCTTTGCCCTATCAGCAAATCGAACCTTGTGTGTTCGCGAGTCCTATTGCCACCAGATCGGGTCTTATCAATCCCCGAACCCCGATGAACATCCACCCACGTGTTCCTTGCTTTTATCGGGAATTTTCCCGATCGGAAAATCGGCACTTGTGAGGTCGTGTATCACTTACCTCCCGAATCCCCGATTTCCGATCGGCGATGATACTCTCTGCTCCCCTTAGCTCCCTCTGGTTAACTCTTTCACATGTGACCTGCTGGTCCACAAGACCACAGTCCTTCCCCTATCGGAATTTCGGACTTCGCGGAATTGAAATGTGTGGAACTCACGCCCTTGGAATTCTCGATTCTCCGATTTCTGATGCCACCTAACATTGACTCCAGCGAGGGTTGACCGTTCGTCACCTGTCCTCCACTATGGCGCCTATGGCCCACACTCCAGTGGTGATCGGGAAATCGTGTATCATAGTTTCGTGATTTCTGTAGCATAAATTCACAGGACCGTCCAAGTCCCGAAACCCGATACGGATGACACCTGTCCCCCACTGAAATACAATGACTATGGGACCGTCGCGTTTCGGGATTTCGCGACTTCTCCTGTCGTGAGTTTCTCGTCACCGAGAATCCTGAAATGTTGAACCCTGATGCACATGCGAGCTCTCTCCTCCATGTCACCACTTCCCTATCGCTCTGTCGGGTATCGTGAAATCGTGATTTCTAATGCAACGATTCTGATGTATGCGGAAAACCTGAAATGTCGAACCCCGACTCTCCGAGATCTCTCGCCACGTGTCCCCGCTGTGATCAACGGCTCTGATCCTATCGAGAAATTGCGGATCGCGATTTCAACATGCACAAGACTCTTGTCTCTGGAAATCCCGATATCCCGAACTCCGAACTATCTGGATTACTGACACGTGTCCCGTCCGAGATCAACGGCTATGATCCCTTCTCGGGATTTTGGGACTTCTGATGTCCTGGTTCCCTCGACCTCGAGAATTCTGATTCTCCGAATGTCGACTCTCGTCAGATCCCTGACACCTGTCCCGTGTGAACGGACGGCTCAGATCTCATCGGGGTTTCCCCTTGGATTTCCCCCGATGTCTTTGTCCGCGAGAATGTCGATTTCTTGATGCACCTAAACGTTGATGGCGCTGGATCTCTGCCACGTGTCCCTCTGTCAATAGACGGTCCAGATCCCGTTGGGATTTCGCGACTTGCGCTACCTCGATTCCTATGATCTCGAGAATCCCGAATTCCCGATGGCCGATATCTCGATGACGAAACCCCGTGCAGCTTTCGTAGATCCGACGGCTGTCGGGTATCTACCTCAGATCTGACGGCTCAAATCTATTCTCCCTCTCTGCGCTTCTCCTGAGGCTTAACCTCCGTGCACCTTCTCCCAATCCAATGGCTAACGGGATTTTTTCCCCAGATCTGATGACTCAGATCAACTGTCCTGTGTGCTCTCTTGTGCACCTTCCTGGACGTGGAAATCCAACGGTCCCGATCTGTTCTCTTCAGGCCGATATGACGGCTGCTGAGCTCTCCTGAGCTTCTTGTGTGTTTTCTTCCTGCGCTTGGAAGAATTTGAATTCCTCCAAGGCCTCGACCTTTGCCTATTCCCTCTGTGAGCTCCTCGAACTTGAGTCTCATTGTGCGTACACAACGCTACCCTTCCTGAGCTTTCTCCTTCTTCCAAACCCTTAAAGGGTTCCGACGTCTGCACTCCTTGCAGAGTCTTCTCGTGCACACAACGTGCTATCTCTTCTGTGCTTCTACGAGTACTCAAACCCCTTGTGGGATTTTGTCCTTCTTCTCCCTCAGATGGAGAATGAAATGGATGCCCTCCTGGCTATCCTTCTGCTCAAGCCTCTTCTTGAGTACTCTTGGGTTTTCAACAACCCAGTGAAAGTTCCCTCAGTGGGCTTCTCTTCTAACTTCCAGAACTCAAAGAGTTCTTTCTTCTGTTATGCTTGCTTGCACACTCTCTCTACGCCCTCCTGGCGAAGTCTCTTCCTTCAACAGAACGTTCAGCAGTTTTGTTCTCCTTTATCCGGTGCCTCTATGCGCCTGCTCGAATGCCCCGCTGGCAGAGCTCTCAGAATCTCAATGATTCGGCTTCCCTCTTCAACTCTTAGCAGAGTCCTCCTCAATTGCACCTTGCGCCTATGCTCAATGCCCATCCGGTAGATCTATCAGAATCTTTGGTGATTCTATCTCCTGAACTCACAGCAGAGTTCTTCTTCTGTGCACTCCTTGCACCTGCTCAATGCCCACTTGGCAGAGCCTTACAGAACTCCCAAGAGATTCTGTCTGCAACTGTTTCTTCTTCTACACAGCCTTGCCTCCAAGGTGTTTAGCAACCTTGAGGTCTTCCTCCTAAGTTGTTGACTTCAGTCCTGTGCCTCAGCACGTCTTTGTCTGACTCCTCAGAGTTCAAAAGTGCATCCTTAGTGCACTGGTATTCAGAGTACCCAACACTCTGTCACGCCCTCATGGCATGAAACCTCAAAGACCTCTCAACTGAAATCACACGAACTTCTGCAGAATGCATAAAACACAACATACATCTACAACATATATATGGAACACACACAGACACCCATTCAACACAGAATAATACAGGAAAAACTGTTGTTTGTATTAAAATGGAAACAATGTCTGTGTCATTACAATGGTGTTCTTGAGCTCTCCTCGGATCTTCTCTTCTCTATCTCCTATCTTTCCTTACTCAAAATGAGATCTCTAAATCTCTTTTACCTGAGGGGCTCTTAGCGCTTTCCTTCAGAACTCACCTACCCTATTCAATTACAATCAATGGTTGTCTAGTCCAGCGCCTGGATCTAGATCTCAACCGATCTTGGCATTAAAGCCAATCCTATCTAATGCCTGCTCAAAGGCACGGCTTCCATGGCTCACCAGCCTAAGACATTAAATTACATTCAATTCAAATTTGAATGAGGCTGCGCCTCCCTTTCAACTCTGAATGCATGCGCGCTGACGTGGCTGGTTGGCTGCTGACATGGAGCGATGCTCCTGCATCATACTCCACAGCTGCAAAAATCATGAGCTCCTGCTCATGAGCTTTGCCTCCAAGCTGTTTGAAATCCTCCTGGATCCCAAACGAATCTGCAGAGCTTCTCATCCGCTCCAATCTGTTGTTGTTGTTGCTTCTGCTGCGCTGCTGCTGTTGCTTCTTCTTTCCTTCTGCCCAGTTGCTCCCAGCTGGCAGCTCTTACTGACCCCAATATCAGCCTGCTGATCTCCTCGATCACTTCATCCAGCTACTGCCTTGGCTGGTCCAGTTCTTGCAGTCTCCTCAGCTGCAAAAAATTTTGGCCATTGGGCAGCTCATCATGATCTCCCACGCCTTCCTCATCCATTTCCAACTTCATCTGTTGGATGTGCATGCCCTGCACTTTTATCCTTTCCTCCAGGGCTTCTAATTGAGCCCACAGATCAGCAAAGCACATGTTGTCTGTGTCTTCTTCCTCTTCTGCTTCTGCAACCTCCCCTGTTGCAGTCTTTTCAGCTTCCTGGCTAAAAATATCGAGCCATTCCTCAGAATGCTCACCATCTTCTTCGTCTTCTGCTTCTTCTTCTGTTGTCAGCTCCAATGCTACAGCGCTCTCATCTTGCTGGCTGGAATCATTGAGACATTCCACCGAATGCTCATCTTCCTCTTTGTCTGCTTCCACTTCTGCTTTTGTTGTCAGCTTCAGTGCTACAACTTCTTCCCTTTCAACTCCCTGGTTAAAATCATCGAGACGTTCCTCATAACGCTCCTTCTTTTTTCTTTCTTCTGCTTGGGCAGTCTGCACCATCTGCACCAATTTGTTTTGGACAGTCATCGTCAGCTGTGACTGTTCCTCTGTTGTTGCTGCATCTGCAACACTAAATTATGCCTCCTCCTGGAAAAATGGTAGGAATATCTATATTCCCCCAATCATCAAAATACCATCCTGACGTTCCTCCTCTTCTATCAGCTGCACCTGTTGATCCGTTTCCATCTCTGAATTTATGAGACCCTTAGACAATCTCATCTTCTCTGTCAACTCCTCTGGCTGATCCAAATTCATCTGCTCATCCCTACCCACCTGGCAATATGGGATGCTTCCGCTGCTCCCCTGGCAGACCATGAGATCAACTGATCCCATCTTCATCAGCACTCCTTGTTGAATTGAACTCTCCCCTGAGTCCATGAGACTCTCAGATGGTCTCGCATTCTCATCTCTTCCCTCCTGGCAGTCTTCGATGCTTTCGCTGCCCTCCTGGCAGTCTTCAAGATCCCGCAATGATCTCTCATCATTGCCCAGCTGGCAATGTAAAAATTTCTCACTGTCCTCTTGACAGTCCATGAGATCTTCAGCCGATCTCATTCCTGTTCCCTTGCCCATCTGGTCATTTGGAAACCTTCCACTACCCTCCTGGAAGTCTATGAGATCCCGCAGCGATCTCTGATCATTGCCCAACTGGCAAATTGAAATTCCTTGGCTGTCCTCATGACAGACTGTGAGATCCTCAGCTGGTCTCAACTCATTGCCCTCTTGGCAATCTGGAATTTATTCTTCTCTGCCCTCTTGGAAGTTCTTGAGATCCTCAGATGACCCCAATTCAAATTCTTCATCATCGAGACCTCTCCCAGTCTCTGGCCAACAATGACAAATCATCTCTTCCTCTGTGGCCTTGATGTTTTCAGAATACCTCAACCATTTTCTCAACAGCCTGCGTTGTCTTCTAGCCATCAGCCGCTTGACTGGCCATTTTGCTTTTGCCTTCTTCATGGGCAAATTTCGCATTCGTCTTAATCTCCAATCCTGCCGCATCCGCAGTTCGAGCTTCTCTATGTCTGCTTTCAGTTCATAGAGTTCACTAGTCTCTTATTCATCCCATTCGGAAAGCCTTTCTGCCTTGCTTTTCTTTCTATGGCCTTCAATAGCCATTTTGTTGTATATATCTGCCTCCCTGACAGATCTGTTGCTATCACTCTGCATCCCTGAGTGTTCCAGCTTCATCTTCCTACAGTCTTGTTGACTGTCTTCTCAACTGTTGTCCACCTGCAAACAGTCAACACAGAGTCTTCCAGCGCTCTGTCTTCTTTTGCCTCTCCTGCCTGAAATATAAAAGTAAGATTCCCGCTCCGATACCACTTGACGCAAACGCGCCACCGGGCACGTCCGCTCCCACCAGGACCTTCTTTTCCTTAGGCCCGAAGAGCTAGAATGCTCTTCAAAACCCCTTATCGAGAGTTTTCCACACCCACAGAATGCTCTTTATGATCTCCCTTTGCTCTATCGGGAAATCGGACCTCGCGTGTTCGCGAGTTCTATTGCCACTGGATCGGGTCTTACTGATCCCTGAACCCCGATGAACATCCACCCACGTGTTCCTTGCTTTTATCGAGAATTTTCCCAATCAGGAAATCGACACTTGTGAGGTCGTGTATCACTTACCTCCCGAATCCCCAATTTTCGATCGGCGATGATACTCTCTGCTCCCCTTAGCTCCCTCTGGTTAACTCTTTCGCATGTGACCTGCTGGTCCACAAGACCACAGTCCTTCCCCTATCGAAATTTCGGTTCGCGGAATTGAAATGTGTGGAACTCGCGCCCTTGGAATTCCCGATTCTCCAATTTCCGATGCCACCTAGCGTTGACTCCAGCGAGGGTTGACCCTTCGTCACCTGTCCTCCACTATGGCGCCTATGGCCCACACTCCATTGGTGATCGCGAAATCGCGTATCAGAGTTTTGCGATTTCTGTAGCATAAATTCACAGGACCCTCCAAGTCCCGAAACCCGATACGGATGACACCTGTCCCCCACTGAAATACAATGACTGTGGGACCGTCGCGTTTCGGGATTTCACGACTTCTCCTGTCATGAGTTTCGCATCACCGAGAATCCCGAAATGTCAAACCCCGATGCACGTGCGAGCTCTCTCCTCCACGACACCTCTTTCCTGTCGCTCTGTCGGGTATCGCGAAATCGCGATTTCTACCGCAACGATTCCGATGTATGCGGAAAACCCTAAATGCCGAACCCCGACTCTCTGGGATCTCTCGCCATGTCTCCCTGATGTGATCAACGGCTCTGATCCTATCAGGAAATCGCGGATCTCAATTTCAACATGCACAAGACTCTAGTCCGGAAATCCTGATATCCCGAACTCCGAACTATCCGGATTGCTGACACATGTCCCATCCGAGATCAACGGCTATGATCCCTTCTTGGGATTTCGGGACTTCCAATGTCCTGGTTCCCTTGACCTCGAGAACTCTGATTCTCCAAATGTCAACTCTCGTCAGATCCCTGACACTTGTCCCTTGTGAACGGATGGCTCAGATCTCGTCGGGGTTTCCCCCTGGATTTCCCCCAATGTCTTTGTCCGCGGGAATGTCGATTTCCCGATGCGCCTAAACGCCGATGGCGCTGGATCTCTGCCACGTGTCCCTCTGTCAACAAACGGTCCAGATCCCGTTGGGATTTAGCGACTTGCGCTATCTCGATTCCTACGTTCTCGATAATCCCAAATTCCCGATGGACGATATCTTGATGACTAAACCCCGTGCAACTTCTGCAGATTCGACGGTTGTCGGGTATCTGCCTCAGATCTGATGGCTCAGATCTGTTCTCCCTCTCTGTGCTTCTCCTGAGGCTTAACCTCCATGCACCTTCTCCCAATCCAACGGCTGACGGGATTTTTTCCCCAGATCTGATGACTCAGATCATCTGTCTTGTGCGCTCTCATGTGCACCTACCTGGACGTGGAAATCCAACGGTCCCGATCTGTTCTCTTCAGGCTGATATGACGGCTGCTGAGCTCTCCTAATCTTCCTGTGTGTTTTCTACCTGCGCTTGGAAGAATTTGAATTCCTCCAAGGCCTCGACCTTTTCATGTTCCCTCTGCGAGCTCCTCGAACTTGAGTCTCAATGCGTGTACACAACGCTACCCTTCCTGAGCTTTCTCCTTCTTCCGAACCCTTAAAGGGTTCCGACGTCTGCGCTCCTTGCAGAGTCTTCTCGTGCACACAACGTGCTATCTCTTCTGAGCTTCTACGAGTACTCAGACCCCTTGTGGGATTTTGTCCTTCTTCTCCCTCAGATGGAGAATGAAATGGATGCCCTCTTGGCTATCCTTTTGCTCAAGCCTCTTCTTGAGTACTCCTGGGTATTCAACAACCTAGTGAAAGTTCCCTCAGTGGGCTTCTCTTCTAACTTCCAGAACTCAAAGAGTTCTTTTTTCTGTTGTGCCTGCTTGCACACTCTCTCTACGTCCTCCTGGCGGAGTCTCTTCCTTCCACAGAACGTTCAGCAATTATGTTCTCCTTTATCCGGTGCCTCTATGCGCCTGCTCGAATGCCCCGCTGGCAGAGCTCTCAGAATCTCAATGATTCGGCTTCCCTCTTCAACTCTTAGCAGAGTCCTCCTCAATTGCACCTTGCACCTGTGCTCAATACCCACCCGACAGAGCTCTCAAAATCTTTGGTGATTCTATCTCCTGAACTCACAGCAGAGTTCTTCTTCTGTGCACTCCTTGCACCTGCTCAATGCCCACTTGGCAGAGCCTTACAGAACTCCCAAGAGATTTTGTCTGCAACTGTGTCTTCTTCTACACAGCCTTGCCTCCAAGGTGTTCAGCAACCTTGAGGTCTTCCTCCTGAGTTGTTGACTTCAGTCTTGTGCCTCAGCACGTCTTTGTCTGACTCCTCAGAGTTCAGAAGTGCATCCTCAGTGCACCGGTACTCAGAGTCCCCAACACTCTGTCACGCCTTCATGGCATGAAACCTCAAAGACCTCTCAACTGAAATCACATGAACTCCTGCAGAATGCATAACACACAACATACATCTACAACATATATATGGAACACACACAGACACCCATTCAACACAGAATAATACAGGAAAAATTGTTGTTTGTATTAAAATGGAAACAATGCCTGTGTCATTACAATGGTGTTCTCGAGCTCTCCTTGGCTCTTCTCTTCTCTATCTCCTATCTTGCCTTACTCAAAATGATATCTCTAAATCTCTTTTACCTTAGGGGCTCTTAGCGCTTTCCTTCAGAACTCACCTACCCTATTCAATTACAATCAATGGTTGTCTAGTCCAGCGCCTGGATCTAGATCTCAACCGATCTTGGCATTAAAGATGATCCTATCTAATGCCTGCTCAAAGGCATGGTTTCCATGGCTCACCAACCTAAGAAATTAAATTACATTCAATTCAAATTTGAATGAGGCTGCACCTCCCTTTCAACTATGAATGCATGTGCGCTGACGTGGCTGGCTGGCTGCTGACGTGGAGCGATGCTCCCACATCAGATACACTAGGTCGGATGTACCCTTTGTCCAATATATCCTTTAGTTGTAGTTTGATTTCAACTAGCTTTGGTGTACTCATTCTATAGGGTTCGATAGACATTGGCACTGCTCTGGGTACAAGTTCTATTGAGAAATCAATATCCCTTCTTGGAGGTAGACCTAGTACCTCTTATGGAAACACATCCTTGTACTCTCTTAATGTAGGGTGGACCTCTAAACTTGTTTCATTATCCTCAACAAAGTTCAGTACTTTTATTGCATACAAAGGACATCCTTTTTTGCAATACTTCTTCACTTGAAGGGCTGAGATTTGTCTCATTGAGACAAGTTTTTGAATTCCCTGTAGGTTTCTTTTCTCCCCTTCCTCATCTTCACATTCTAACATTTTATTGTAACAGTCTAACTTGGCTTTATGGGAAGCCAACTAGTCTATGCCAAGCAGAATGTCATAAGATCCTAGAGGAAGCATGTTTAGTGTTGTTTGGGTGGCTAGCCCATTCATAATGAAATGACATGCTAGTAAGACCTATGTTACCTTTCTTTTTGTTCTAGTGGCTAGTTGTATCAGCCATAATTTAGCATGTTTTACTCGCTGTAATTTACATTTCTCAACTGTTTGCGGGGAAACATAACTCAGATTAGAACCAAGTTCAATGAAAATAGAAATTGAATGGTTGGCAATCACACCTTCCATTTCCATTGTTAGTCCCTAAAGTTGCACTTCATTGTGAGAGAGAAAGCTAGGGCATCATCAGTTTATTGCAAAGTGTTTAGAAGTTTTTTGTAATTTGGTTTTGAATGAGGTGGTTGAAAATTGGTTCAAAGGTTATAAAATAAACAAGAAAATCAGAATAAGAACAGAAGATATCCCATTGATTAGTTAACAGGTAGTCACATAGATGGATTAGACTAATAAGAAAAAGAGAAAACGAAGTGTCCAATTTTTCAACTTCACGTAAATTCTTATCTCAAAATATCATTAAGAAACAAGAACATCAGCCTAAAATCAAAACTTGAAAATAATCACCACAGCAAGTTCCTTACTGTATTACTCAATAATCAAGAAAACAAATGCATTGCAGTTTGAATAATGAGCTCAAGCATGAAGAGAGAAGAATAGAGTAGAAAAGAGAGTCTAACCATTCACATGTCTTTGTCATTAAGTTTCAAATAGAACAATAATGTCTTACAAGGTGTTTCCCAAACAGGTCCTCTGGATCTCCAATTCCCCCACCCCCTTAACTTATCCTTCTACAGAGTTTATATAGAAACAATACATAATTATCAAGATCCAAAAGAAATGGATCTGAAAACCTCCTCATCTATATTTATTTTATTGTTTCAAATAATCAAGGAGCATATCAAATCAGATCTCTAAGTCGAATTGATGAGGTGGTTGGTCAATTGTTGTCCATGAGATGTTTTAGGAAAATAAATCTAGTAAATTCCTGAAAAATAGGGTCCAACAATATATTTGTATCTCCCAAACGGTAATAGATGTGTAAAAAATGAGAGAGGTTTTTGTGAAGGGGCTCGTTCCCCAAAAAAACCTCTTTTGGTTTCCAAAAATTCATCTCCAACTGTTCTACAACCGCTCCCAAAATTACTGACTAAAACAGGAAATTATGTATTGTGAAATATCAGAAAAATAGGCCTCGAAGATATATCTGAATCTCTTAAGATGTGATTGTTGTGTAAAAACTGAGAGACGTTTTTGTGAAGGGACATGTTCCCAACAAAAATCTCTTTTGGTTTCAACAAATTCATCTCCAGCTGTTTTGCAACCTCTCTTGAAGATAAAGACTAAAACAGGTAAAAAAAACAACAGAGTATTTCTTGTCGCTTTTCTAGTTCTGCAGAATAATAGCCTTTGTCATCAGAAAACACTGCTTCAACTTTTGATGAGCCAATGGTTGCTCTTGTTATAGGTCTTGTAGAATATTGGGCAATTTTTTTTCCTTTCCCTGTTGTCTTACCCACATTTTTATTTTCTTTTTCTTTCCTGTGTAATGGAGGTATTTTTGTTTATGCTTGATTGTGGGTTTAATTGGATTTACATTGTAATCTTCATCTGTATCTACTTCCATATTTATGTTTGCATCAGAAAACGTTTTGATCTCTGCATCTAGTTTGGGTCTCTTACCTTTGGTGGTTCTTGTCACCCTGATATCGGACATTTCCTCTTTAACAAGAGTTTCATCAACTGGAATACTCTGTTTTTGTGTAACAACCCTTTTCCCTTTGCCTCTTTTCTATTTGTTGGGTTGTGGATCAAGATTCAAGGATTGGATCAACCAGCTCTAGGGTTTTTGTACCTCCCTCAGAGCATCAACAACTAGAGTCTTAATTAAGACTTGATGAAATAGGCTACTCTTTGAAGTGGTGGGGTGTGACTGCACCATTTTTGACATCTTTGCCAGGCTTTTGAGTAGAAAGTTAGGCAAATTTAAAGGATAATCAGTGAAAATTTGCCTTCGCAGGTGATATACCTATGGATGATGATTAAAGTAGTGTGTCATTCGTGTCTAATCCAACTATGAGGGACTCCCTTTCTCCAATCCGGGTTTTGTTTATCTGGTACCAAAAATTGATTGACAAATTATGTGACTACATGTTCCTTTTTCCACCATCATTTTCCTCCAACTACCAATCTGCAAGCTTTGGCAATTGTTTGTTTTGTCACCAACATCAACAAATTTACGATCTCCACTTTGAAACCATCAAAGTTATGTGCAAACACCATAGATACCTATTTGTCATAACCTTGGAAGGTGGCGAGGAATTCGAACCAGCCATCGTCTTTAAACCTCTGCTCCATCTGCAGATATTCTTCGAGAAGCTCAGCGCCTTCGAGTTCCAATCTAACAACTTGCCCACTTCTCTTAGGTGCCATATTAATAACACGATGTTGCAACTTGGCACTGTTCGGAAGTTGAATTTAATACCTGCAATCGTTAGCATATAACAGTTGCTTCTCGAAAATACATGCGCTTATAATTCATAAAATTAGAACGACGAGTGACAGGATCATATAATGATGTTTGGAAATTGACTGATTTGAAAAGGGTCTTTGTAGGTACAGAATGATCCCATCGTGTAACGATGTGAACTTTAGAATGATTCAAGAGATATCGTGGGACACATGCGAATTATCAGTCCACGATTTATGTAATCATAACAAAATCAGGGTGGCTAGCGCTTATCATGGCATGATTATATTGGCGCTACGGGAATAATGTTATTCAGTAGCACTATTAATGACTTGGCAGAATTTTGAATTTACAAGATTCAAATAGGCATATGAAGTGACACATCTTGTAAAACCATGTCTTAAATCTCCCAAACTTAAGGAAATTATTCAAAAAGCTAAAATGTGAAACATAACAAACTAAAAACAAAGATTAAAATCAAACGAAAGAAAACAATGAAGTGCAGGTAGGGAGGGTTTAGGATTAGAGTTTCTCACTAAATCAAAAGCATAATTAGAGAATAACATCCACCATTGAATCTTGGTGGTCAGCTCGTCTATTATCCAGGGCTACATAGATTTGTGGCATGCTCCTAGCCACATCATTGACTATGGTATCTTCCTGGATGTTATAGACTCTCCTATTGTCTTGTTGCCTATGTGGACAGTCCCTCAACAAATGTTCTTCTCCACATCCCCGACATTTCAAGGGTTCTCTCTTTGTATTATCAGTATTTCCTGGGGTTGATCCCAAGGGTTTATTTCCACTCTGAGATGGGAAAAAAATTTTAATACACACTTTTAGTAGGAAGACTCATCTTGGAGTCTTTCCCATGGTTCTTAAATCTTGAGGGTTTAAACCCCTTCTTCCTGAATCCCAATTTTCTTTTCTTTTTCCAATCCTTATGAGGTCATGCCTTGTGCTTGAATTACTCATAGCAGTAACTTGCCTTCCTAATGGTGTGGTGAGTTGTTCTAGCTTGAGTTCATAGAACTCCTTGGTATTTTCATCATAGTACCTCTGAGATAGGTACTTTTTCTTAAAATATTTGTCAAATCGTCTCCATGACAACTCTTTCTCATTAATTCCCTTCACATTCCTAAGGTCCTCCCACCAGATGGAGGCCTTTCCATTCAAGTTGAAAATGGTTATTCAGGCCTTTAAATTTTCATAGTATTCATAGACTCTGAAGTACTTCTTTAGGCCAAGTAGCCAAGCTTATGCTTCTTCCCCCTTCTTAATCTCTCCATCGAAAGTGGGTGGCTTAGCTTTCTTAAACTCTTCAGGGTCATGGCCCTTAACACATTTTCTCCTTTTTCTTCTACCCTGAAAAGGTGAACTAGTCCCACTGCTAGATAATTCCTTGGAATCATCAGTTTCCTCGCTAGAGGATTCTTCAGATGAGTCCTTGACGTTACCATGCCTCTTAGCTCCATGGATGGCCTTCTTTGAGGTGCTTCTTCTCGTGTTGCTATTTTTAGGGTCATGCTTTTGTATCTCAGGTGGAATTTGGTTTTTCTTAGTATTATGTCCATCCACATTACTGGTTGTTGGCCCATGTTGCAGCTACTTTTGTATATCTGATAGGATTTGCAATAAGACTGCATTAATTTCAATTTGTTTTTCATCTTCTTTTATCAACCTTTCATTGTCTACCTTACAACTTTGTAGTTCTGCCATAAGTCTTCTTACAGTTTTAGCTAAGTATGGAGGTATTTCCACCACCCTCCTCTCATAAAATCTTCTTCTCTGTTATGTGAGCTTTCTCCAAACTCATGATGTGTCACCATTCTTTACATTGTAGTTTCCTTACTATCCATTGATTGTTTGACTGTTGATAACAACATTTTTTGTTAGTCAGTTTCCCCAAATTTTATGAACAACATGGGTAATTTTGTAAAACAAAATAGCTTCATTATTCCACATACCAACATGTAGTTCAGATTTAACACAAGTAAAACAACATAAGGTGTCACTCTTTTCAGTAGTAAAGCTTAAATAAGCTCTTACATGTGGGTAGGGTAGGGTACCCTACCCCTCAAAGGTTTTCTATTAGAATTTATTTCTGCTCTTTCATGAGCCCAAGCATGCCAAGTGTTATTGCCTGCTCTGATACCACTTTGTCACACAACCGATCCCTTAAGTATCCTTTTAAGGGATGGGGGTATAAATTTTCTACTTTCCTACAATTCACTGAATTCCTCGGTTGAAGACACCATCTTCTTGTGCTCACCGAGAGCTTCCCATAGACTAAAACTTTGCCTAAAATCGAACTCTATTTTGAAAGTTATAGCCTTCTGAAGTTTTCATGGCGTCATTGGCCAATGGAATCCCCTTTTCCACGTGGCATCCACATAGCTTCACCTCTCTCATATTTTCTAACATGGCACGGTCGTGACCTAGGTCATCACCCCTTGACGATGATGTGGTTTCTGGTTGCAGGGAGTATCTCCCAGTCTTCCCGAAAACCAGGCCTTCATCCCTTCATTGTTCTTGTACAGATCTAAGACTTTCCCGAAGACCTGAAGTCTCGGAGTCTCTTTCCACACCAGGACCTATGGTGGACTTTTGTCCACCTTTAAAGATATTACGGTTGAGTTTTATCCATACTTAACATGTGACTTAGACTTCACACGAGGGGTCCCACACTTAATTCGCGCCCAATCTCATGATGCCTCATGGACCCACCCAGACACGCCACATCCCCATGACATATGTGGGCCCGTTAAGTCAGATATGGACACTACAATAAGGGGACTTATGCGCTTCAACGTTTAACACCCCTTCTTATATCCCTGAATCTCCCAGATCCACAGAGTCCTGAAATCCTGAAGTTTCGGAACTCCTTGTCTTATACTCTGACTTTCGACCTTCAGGATGGTTTTGCAACTCGAACCTTACCTCTCCCAAAGCAAGAATTCGATGGAGTACTTACATTTTCCTCCCACTAGTTGATCGAATGGTTGAGAGAAGATCCCAATGGATCCTCGATCTACGATCCACATTGCTCCCGAGTTCCTCCCCTCGATCTGACGATTGGCAGGATTTCGCCACTTCGAGACTTCCTCGAAGGTTTGCTTGTTGAAGAGGTCAAAAGGGGAAACGAATGCTTGTTGTCGGTAGTAGTACTGCTTACTTTATCCTTCCACTATACTCAATCTAACGATTGACATAGATCCTGAAGGGTCCTTAGATCAACAACTCGTGTCACTTCGCGACTTCGACGCTCAGGGATTCTAGTCGCTTCAAACTCTTTCATGCCCGGAGTTGGTCAATGTCGAATGACCATAACTAGTTTCTGACGGTCGAGAAGGGTTCCCCAGGATCCTTAGATATATGGCTCGTGTCACTTCACGACTTCGACATGATTTGAGTATTGTGAAGTTTAAACATCCGAGAGTCCCAGACCTCTGAAGTCCTAAAGCCCAGATGGCTTAGCTCCTTTTGAGCATAGCAAAGGGTTCCAAGGTCATGGTCGTATGGGACTTTGACAAGCCCAAGAGGGATACACTCTTAAATCTTAACCGAGATTTGATTAAGTTTGTGAATTCAAGCCTGAGGTCACTTGGAAAAGAAAATAAAAACGGTTTGAAGGAAGTGCCATTCATCTAAAGGGCTCGAAATCTATAACAAAAAAAGAGATTCTGAGGGATGGTCAAGTTCAGAACAGTCTTGTAGATTCAATCATGACTCTATATTTGCAGATTTTATCCTTGGACAATATTTTGAAGGAATAACACATATATAGATTTAGACAGGGGTCACTCATCGTTTGCCCCAAATTTGTTTTAAAAGCCATTACTAACAATCCTCCTTTACTAAATAGGATTAAACAGAAAGTCATGAACAAAAGGTGATATTCAAATTCTACTTCAAATTTCCCAGACCACAAAGCCATTAAAGTTATTTTTTTTACCATTCAACATATAAATAAATTATGCCATCATTTAGCTCAAGAAAACTCATTTTATAACAAAAACAATCACTACAATATAAACTTAGAATCACACTTATCTGAAACTTGTAAATTAGTTGGCAATTGTTGAAAGGGGTGCTCTTTTCCACCCAACCATAGTCACAGTTTCTCTTGGAGTATTCCTCCACTGGCCACCCCCTAGCCAGATCATGGTGTCATGAGAGGGATTATGCTTAACCTCAGCAATAGCAAGGGACAAAGGTTACTCTCATTTTCCCACAGGAACCTAGCAGTCCAGTTTTCTATCCACCAAGCAAGGGAGCCTATTGTGATTGCTCACTCAATCACTGCAACTCCATTTATCAGCTTGATTAGAAAACATTGTCCAAGTGTTCCCGTAACCAAAACAACTTGGTTTTTCAGTTCTTCTTCAGAACCAGAGAGCCTCGCGCGCTCCTCTTCTTTTTGAATTGTCCTCCGACCCATTCATGCATCCTTCTTCTACCCTCTGCCCCCACAATTTTCCTTCCTTTTCTTTGTTTTTCTAACAAGATTTTGTGGGTCAGATCAGGAAGTTTCTAGATGGGTACTATGCTTGTCTCCTCATTGACTCATGAGGAAGACTTCCCAACTACCAGCCTGACTGGTAATTAAGTTTTTTTCTTGGCCAAAAGACTATTTTGGGTCTATGCAATTTATATCCAACAGAGTACTGCCCTAGCAGGGGTCATCTCACCATTACCGGTTCCCTTACCATTCTTCTCATGCATCATGATCTATATGGAAACCCTCTTTCAATAGTCATGCCACAATTTCCTTTCATTAATTAACAAAATATATACATTACCTTCTATAGCAAAGTTCATTGTATGCCCAACATTCATATGATAGATATGTCCATAGTCTTGTGGACAATAGTAATAATATTTACAATATGGGGAAACATGGGAGTTACACATGCATACCCCTTTGTCATGTGCCCTCGATGATTTGGATAACTTGTTGGTATAGTGCAGTAGCCTCTATTATGGAGTTCTTTAACACTTGGAGGAGTAGGGTTGTGTGTCGGTTGGATGCTCTATGAGTCGACCATGTTGGTTGTAGGGTATGCTATAGAGTTGGTAAACACTTGGAGGAGTGGGCCATGTGTTGGTTGGAAACTTTATGAGTGGACCATAGATGATTTTAGGGGATAAATTTCGCCAATGGGCTAATTTTCCATGGTTTTTCCCAAAACAATATTCACTAATTTCCATTTTTCTAAAAACGATTTGCCCAAATTCCATAGAATAAAATTATTTTACCTTAAAAATTGCCAAATTTTTATAGAAACTAATATTAAATCCTTAGAAATTCGAATAATTTTACAAAAGTATTGCCAAACATTTTACATTTTACATATTAAGGACTAGTTAGAATAGCCCATGTTTCTACATTTTAATATAAACTTTCATCCTTAAAATTATCCTTGGAG
Organism: Picea engelmannii; assembly: GCA_009831015.1. NCBI lineage: Eukaryota > Viridiplantae > Streptophyta > Pinopsida > Pinales > Pinaceae > Picea > Picea engelmannii. Next base: position 130,253 of record ML814209.1, on the reverse strand, counting down.
TGGACCATGTTGGTCGTAGACTTTGGGAGGTGATTAGAAACCATAAGTTTTACATTTAGGGGGGAGTTCATCAAGAAGTTGATTGAACCATATACCTAAAGGATATCCTAATGGACCAACGGTTGCAACAGTTAGGTACCCATGCATTTTGGTGGATGGTTGTTCATTTATATGGACTTTGACAATTTGGCAATGTCTATATGATCGAGGTATGAGGTGAAAGTGTCAAGCTGGACCAGATATATACTTTGTTGATCAAGAGGTTGTACGATTCAAGATGGAGCTTTTGTTGCAGAGAACTTGATGATGATGAATATCTGACATGACAAAGGTTAAGACAATTAGTCATTAAGACAATTGTTGGATGCAAAATGTATATGACGAAAGTGTTGGGTGCAAAATGTATATCACAGAACATGTTGGACATGAAAAATGAAACATGTGAACACGCCACTCCGTCAACCCGCAACTCCGTAATTGTTGGGTGAAAAATCTATATGGCGGAACTGTTGGGTACAAAAAGTATATCATGAACAAGCTGGACATGAAAAATAAAAAATGAAAATAAATTTCACCTTTATTATCATAAACAAAATCAAAATTTCAAATTTACACTTAAAAACGTTAAAAATAATATTAAATAAAATTTAAATAATTGTTTATACTTGTTGGGTGCAAAATGTATATGGCGGAAGTGTTGGGTGCAAAATGTATATGGTGGAAGTGTTGGTGCAAAAAGTATATCACGGAACAAGCTGGACATGAAAAATGAAAAATGAAAATAAATTTCACCTTTATTATCATAAACAAAATCAAAATTCCAAAATTCCAAATTTACATTTAAAAACGTATAAGTATATGACGGAATTGTTGGGTGCAAAATGTATATGATGGAAGTGTTGGGTGCAAAATGTATATCAC